>JZKD02S1672860.1:997302-1019006 GCA_000966675.3 Picea glauca | reverse complement strand
AAAGAATATAACGCATACCCCAGCATTCTCCCACTTGTTGTTTTATTTGCATATAGGTGGTCATAGTATTACATAGTCAACAATCTAGGGTAGTAATGCCCATTGTTTCTCAACACCAAGAGAACTTCTCAGTGCTCACATAATTTGTCAATGAATTTGCAACATTCTTCAAAGTTTCAAGCTTCTCCAACAACACATTATTATCTTCTATTGGACACACTGAACACACTTACAGGGGGGGGGTGAATTAGTGTAGGGCTCTTTTTAAACTTCCCTTCTCAAAAACTCCTTAGTTAGCAATCACCATTTACTCATCACTTACTACTGTCATTAATAACCAGTTGTATGTGAACGTATATCAGTAACAGATAAAAACAACATATATCATCAACAAGCCATCACCACAAAGAACACAAGATGTATGTACAATTTTATTTTTATTATGGACTACAATCCTTGGGTTTATCAGCAACAACTGAATAGAGTTACAACTCCACAAGAGCACCAACTCTACAATGCAAGACTCAACTTACACAAATTAGCACCAATGGAGAAGAGGATTCAATCCTCAACCTATACCAATATCTCAACAGGTACATGACTTGTCTGTAGTGAAAAACATGTATGTACGCACCCTACCAATAGTGAAAACCACATATGTACACGCCCTACCAATAGTGTAGCCCACGTATGTACGTGATCTGGCTCATAGCAGCTTGCGTGTGCCTCCTTAATATCTAGGGTTTTCTCTCTCCATGAAAACTCATATATTTTGCATCCTCTATCACATCCACTTCTTCCCTTCATTGTCCAATCTATACCATAACCAATTACAACACATCTATTCTCTCCAACATCTTACTCATGCTCCTCTACCATACAATATGAATGTTACTCAACCATGTATAAGTAACCAGTATACTATGGCAACCATATCAGTACTGAAACATAAGAGTGTTTTTCACTCAGTCAATCAAACAATATAAACATATAACAACATCCATACCAAGAATTCCTTAAGCATTCACCATCCCATAAGAAAGAGTAACCATCAAAACAAACATGTAACCATACCAAAAATTCTGTGGCAGATATGAGCCCATAGAATGCAGATCTGGAACTTGCTTCATCCTTCAGGAACCTGGCACCATCTCACACTCAATTCTCCAGGAATTTCTTCAATTGTATGTGCTCTGATCTTCTTCAACCTGCGTGTGTACATGCCCTACCTCACTGTATCCCACGTATGTACACACTCAGGCTCACTGCAACCCATGTGCTCCTTCAAAAACTAGGGTTTTTGAACTTCCGAAACTTTCTTCGTCAAGATCTCAGACTTACGAAACTTTGATGCGTCCATGAGAACTTGCAATCACTCTCTTCCTCATAATAGATATTCAATATATGCTCAAGAGAGATATGTTTACAAGAGACTAGTGCCTCCTATTTATACTCTCCAAGTATCTTCCTTAGAAGCATCCACTAGGCCACTTTGTCCACATATCCACTTTATCCACATATCCACTTTATCCACATAACAATTTGTCCACATAGTCACGTTTATCCAACTTTGTCCACTTAGCCATTTTGTTAACATGGCCACTTGTCCATTTAACCCACTTTCCTTATTTTAGGGTTAACCCACTTATAACCACTTTCCATAATTAGAAACTTCTCCATTAACTTTATTATTTAAATAATCCTCTTTGACTTCATCACTTCACTTTATTATTTAAATAATTTTTTATGTGTAAGCACTTTGACTTATTTGACCATTTGGGGCTTCTAGCCAACATATGAGGGCCCTCCAACTTCACAAGGCCATAACTCTCAAACCATGAGGAGTTATGTGACATTCCACATACAACCGGAAATGGCATGACAACCACTATCTATCTAGGATAGTGTCACTAAAAAATTCACTGATCTTTATCTCATTATTCCATAGTTAAGCATGAGTTATCTAACCATACTTATTGGATAACTCAACTGAAAATCATCTTCCCGTGAGGGATTTCACCATAAGGGGACAACTTTGGAGTTCATCCATTTTTACTTCATATCAACCATGACAAGACAATAATGAGTCATATTTACATCAATCCAACTAGAATAACCCATGACAATACATCACTATGACATTGTCCCTTTGTCATTGATTCTATGTGTGACCACAAGATCCAATGATCAATACATTAATGCATCCATCCATCTATGCATCAGATATCAAAGACAACACATTGATCCATCTTCATCTATGCATGACTTCATTTAGCAATGAATTCATTTGACATCCATTTATTTACAACAATGTGTTGATGGGTGACTCAACAGTAGGCACCAAACCTGCCACCGAGGCCCAATTAGACTCTCCAGCTTTTGAAGATGGAATGGTTCTCCAGATCTTGCGATCCGGACAATTTATCGATGGGCTTTGTGTTTTCTTATGAAGGCTCTTCCTTCAGTTAGGACTATTCTCTTATGTATTTTCTCTTGGGTGGGACTGGTATGAGAAATGAAATCTAGTATAAACCAACTTGAAAACAAACTGGATTAAGTTTTAACTATGGGGGAAGAGGTTGAGCTTGGGATAACCCACTGCTCAAACATGCAGACAATGATTCTATACCACAGGCCTAGTACTAATACATTAACCATGTGAGCATCCAATTACTGTCTGAGAAAACTAATTATCAGAAAGAAAGAACATATGTAATAAGATAATGGCAAGAAAAATAATTCATCTACCATAACCATTCATCACATAATAACACAACGATTTATCTTCATCATTAAAGCAAAGAACATCAATACATTGCACCAAATAACTTGACAATAGAATTAATTGCTCTTACTCATTACTGCATCATTCATGAAACATGATAGGAAGTAGTTCTTCTCCAAGTCCAATCACATGCATTTGATGACAATAGTTTGTCTTTGGTCTAGAAGGACTTCTCAATTCCTAGCAGCTTCAAAATAATTCTTCACAACCAAAAAAGAAATATTTCTAACAACAACCATCGACCTTTAACTAATTGGTCGATGTCTTTATTTATAACATAAATCTTAACTGAAATTAACAGCTAAGTGCAGTTTAAGCAAAGCAAAAATCACCACGTGTCATTATCTTCTAACAGCTTCTTTAACAGTCAACCTGAGATATTTCATGGAAAGGGTGAATTTTCTCATATTCAGTCCAGATGATAAATAGTTCTTCACAAGTTTGGGCCCATGGAAACATTTGTTGTTCCATCGAAGCTGCATATATTCCCCTGATGTCTACTGCATGCACCCGGTGTTGTTCCAGAGTCTGTACCTAAGGCTTAGAAAGCATAGTGTCTAGGCATCCGAAAGTGAGTGAAGAGTAAGAAAAAGGAGAGCATCAACCTTCGGGAAAGGAAGCTAAGGCTGATTTCCAGGTTGTCGCTGTCGTGCTTCAAACTGTTCCTGGATGTTTATGTCTTTTTCAATTGAGGCCCATGAACATTCAATTTCTACTCGAGTGGTGGATGTTTTAATTATAGTATCGAAGAGATTTAAGGTGATTTGGGTTTGATCCGATAAACCGGGTTCAATATTAGGTTGCCTTACGATGCGGACAGTCGTAGAGGAATAGTAAATTAAAAGTGAGTTCGAGGTTTTTTATGCTATATCAATTTGATCTTATAAAATAGAACTTTGAATTCAATATCAAAGATAAAATGCAAACCAAAGGCCTTTTTCCGTAACTGAGTTATATTTTAAATAAATGATGTGTGAAATATGAGAAAAAACATTAAGTTGTCTATAAAGCAAGGCTCCTATCAAGGGAGAATCTCACCCTGTAAACAAAAGAAGAAAATAAGATAAGAAGGAATCTGACGAAGCATCAAATGTGACAATCTAAAAGGTTCACAGGTCTTGTACCTGCTAATAGTCGATACAGAGGAAAACCTGCAAACGATATAGATGGTTAAAAAATGATCACCACGGTAGAGGTTTTACTAAATTGCAATGAAACATTCATCAGACATATATAAGAGAAATGAAATGAAATATGAAATTACAGAGAAAACAAACTCATAACACAGTCTTCACGGAATCAGGAGTCTCTGGATTGCTTTGTATTAATTCTCAAAAAGGAGATGGTCTCTATTACAATTGACCAAAAAGGTCCACCCCGTTTTCTTTGTTCAAAGTGTACATCTATACAAATTTCTATATGCTAGAACCTCAATCGTTCCAGAGGTTTTCAGTTACAACAAAGGAGATTAAACGTTTCAATTCTTTGTCTCTGTCTTTATTTGGTACCAGAAACCTACCTCTTTGCATGCTCTGTGCAAATGACGCACTTCTCCACTAGCTGGGATATCAACTTAGAAGGTTTTTCTTGATTATTGGCCTCAAAAGTGTAACAATCCTTCACCAATTTTGGCAACTTTTCTTCCACCTGTTGGTCTTTGGAATTGATAGAACATAATTGTACACTCGGTTTAATTAGCCATTTATCTATTCGAACTATGTCCATCTGGGTTATTTGTGATATTTCAGCCAACTCTCTTTCTTCATTTTCCTTGATATTGAGCAGATTCTTGGCTGTATTGATCTGGCCCAGTATCTTAGTGCTACTTTCACCATTGGGACCCAACCAACTCCCATCTAGAAAACTGAAGGTTTCTTCACAAGCTTTTCTTACCTCTTTAGCTTGTTGTCTGCCTTCAGATATGTTACGCTCCCATTCTTTCAACAAGATGTTACCTCGGGTCTGCTCTGAGATAGAAAACCTGGAACTACTGCATGTTTCCCTTCTCGTTGTGGCTATAATAGCCTTCTGGAAAGCAACCCGAGCCGCCCCAACGTCTTTTTCTCTGAGAGTGAGGTTTTCCAATACTCAATCAATGAGTTGGCGGTTGTTTTGAATTGTTTCCACCTTAGCAAGTAGACCTTGTTGAGCCGCCGACACTCTTTTTCTGATTTCTATAGCCTGGGATTAAAATATCCCGATATCGATTACCTGGCTTTCGGTGAAGTCTAATTTGGTTTGTAGTTTCTCTATCAATTCTCCTTGCTAGCCTATCTGTATCTGACTTATCTCATCCATCATCTGTGTCTGTTCGATATCAGCTTTGAGCCGCTCGATTTCCTATTGATCAGCTACTCTAGCTTGTTCTAAACCTGTATTCGCCTGATCTTTGGTAGCGGCCTCTGTTGTAGCTATTTTAGCCTCTAATGTTTTGATCAAATGATTTTTTTGCTTCAACTGATCCTTTAGGGTCTCGACTGAATATTGGTTGGTTGTAGCGAAAGCCACCAATGTTCCTGCTATTTGAGTTGCGAATTCTTCTTTTTTCATAGCTCTCCCATCAGTTAAAATTTTAAATTTCTTAGATACCATACGTGCCTCTTGGTAAAGTTCTTGTTTCACGACAGCCTTTCTTTTCTTATTGAAGAAGAATTCATTCGGAGGTAGCTCTTCCACTATTATGGGTGTTAATTCTTCACCAAAAATCCAACCTGCATCTGGGATCCCCTTTGTGGACTACAGGGGGGTAACAGAAACGATGGGATTGTCGACCTGCTTAGATGATTTCCCTCGAGTAACAACCAAGGTTGGATCGCTTGGAGGGTTGGAAGTCTCGGCTTCCTATTTCGGGCCCCTAGTTTTCTCTTTCCTGTCCTGGTGCTCTTCTTGGCCGGGTATTGAATCTTTGGAGCCCTCAACTTCTGTTTGTTGCACCATTACGGTCGTTGGATTCTCACCCCGTAATACTGGGGGAAGGAAGCTCCATCAATGTTCTTGGAATTTGAAAACATTAGCCCTCTCTTCGAGTGACAGGTCTTGTATCCAATCCAAAACCTCGGCATAATATACCGCACCTTGGAAAATGTCATCATGAGGCGAATTCTCATGCTCAAATCTTTTAAGGACAAAACTAGCCAAGTGATTACTCATGACCCTGTGTGGGTCATGTTTCTTGAATTCAATGTGAACCAATTTAATATCTTCCAAGGATGTTTCCTCGGCCTTTGCATGCCAGAAATCTAATAAAGAATAGGTGTTCAAATGAATGGGGAATGGTGGCCATACCTTCTTCAAAAATCCTTTAAGCTCTTTTCTTATGCCACCAATCACGATTTGCCTGGCGATCTCGCGACAAGCTAGCCTATCGGGTATAAATAATGGTAGAGCATGCAGAGGAACAGAAGCACCGAAAACCCTGATGTATGAAAATTCTGCTTCCACGTACCAGTCGGCCACACTGCTCAAATTGACCGCGATGCTATCTGAGATCCTGGGCGGTGGATTACCGAAGATGGTGACATGCATCGACACCAGTACCCAATTGAAAATTTCGTATATGAAATCTGTGGTCTTATCCTCCCAAAGCTTTGAATGGTAGACATGGATAGGCTCAACATCAGATGGAACCCAGATCCAGCTCATTAAGGGAAAAGGCGTCATGAAACACACGGCATCCATGAGATATGTGGACATAAAAAATGAAGTGGCCTTCCCGCTCACCCTCTGCATCCGATATTTTGTAATCCGACTGATTAGACCATCTGACAATAGTTTGGCCTAGTCGAAGGAACATCCTTCTGCGATTGTATGCATCAGAAGCACCCACGGGAGGAAAAAATGTGTGGTGTCTTCTCTCCCATACAATCTACAGGTCATCATTGTTATGTATTTGAACTGCGGTTCCAAAGAAGATATGGAATAAACTCTGTTGCTATCTTCCCTAAACTTCACGGGGTGTGAGACCCAATTCTTGATCAAATCAGATAAGCTTTTGCCATATTGCTTGCATTCCTTCTGTTTAAAATCCTCCAGAAACTCGGCATTGTATGTGAAGTTCGACGTGGGTGGCAACTTGTACATCGCCCATAAGTGTTCTGGTCTAAAGGTCCCAATAGTGACCTTCTTCTCACTAATGATGGTTCTGGTCGGGATATCTACATGATCTAGCGCCCATCAAATCATATCATAGTAATGAAGAAGATGTGGCATGGACACTACTTTATACATCTCTGCTTGGATGAAGATCTTGTATTTGGTGGCCAAGTCATCCTTTTCGTTGTCACTGGAATCATTTGAACAGTTCACCAAATCAGACTAGAGAACCTCCGAGATGTATGACCAGGTTCTGACAGAATCAACGCTTCGTGGTGAAGTATCATAAACATTATCAGAGCCTTGTCTTGAAATCTCAGCACTTTCCTTGGACACTTTTTGTGGGGCCATGACAGAGGATTGTGACTTAGATCTCCTGTAATAAAAATGTGTATACATACAGAAATCAGCTTGCTGAGAAAAGCTTCTCTGCGCACAATAGAAATGAGCTTTATGAACATAACAGAAAGAAAAAGATCTATATCTTCGACCATTTAAAACCTTGATGTTATGAACAAAACAATCAAATCATTTTTAGAGACAGATTTAGCAATAAAAACTATATCCTTACTTGTCTCTTCGCCTCATTTCCAATTAATACCATAAATTTCGACGGTTCGTGACACAAGTTGGCGCAAGGGACATTTAAATTTACCTCGTAGACTATGCATATTATTACTTGTATTAAACATTGATTAAGTTGTCTTAGTTTCTTTAATCGGGTTTTCTTAAACTTTAATCAACCTTTTGGCATTCGCTGTATCGGGAGTTTTCACTCTAACCTTTCGAGCCCCTAAAACCCGATATCGCAATGATGCGATCTAGTTAAGTGAAAATGTAATCTAGATTAAGCGTTTGATTAATCATGTTTAGTTAATATCGCGACTTCACGACTCGGGACTTCGAAGGTAATGTTCCCGGGAGGAGCGTATGCCAAGTCATGAAATTCCGAGATCGCGATGATGCGATCTAGTTAAGTGAAAACGTAATCTGGATTAAGCGTTTGATTAATCATGTTTAGTTAATATCGCGACTTCATGACTCGGGACTTCGAAGGTAAAGTTCTCAGGAGGAGCGTATGCCAAGTCGCGAAATTTCGAGATCGCGATGATGTGATCTAGTTAAGCCAGAAGGTAAACCGGATTAGGTGTTTAATTAATTTATATTTAAGTAATATCATGACTTTGCGATTCGGGGCTTCGAAGGTATAGTTTCTAGGAGAAATGTATGCCGAGTTGCAAAATCCTGACAGATTTTAACTATGGTTAAAAGCTATTCACCCCTGACATTAACCCGGGTAACTTGCGTGAAAGTCTCATGATTTCGCCTATCGGAGTTATGACGGTGAGACTTTTGGGGAGGGAAAACGTCGAGACGCGAAATACCAATAGTGCTTAACTAAGGTTTAAGGAACTTTACTCTCGGCGCTAACCTGGGTAAACTTTCAAGGTTACTTCGCAACTTCGCGCATCAGGGCTTAGAAACAGTGTGACTTGTAACTCCCGAAACGCGATATCCCGAGGTAAAGAAAAGTGAAAAAGATTGTTCATGGTTAAAAGGAAATGGTATTAGGAGTACAACGACCCTCGCCACTTTGCATATCGGGACTACTGGGATTTTCAAAGGGTAAAGGTCACGAAGTAAACGACAACTTTAATGACCAACCTTTGATTGCAATAATTACGCTTAAAACTAGTCGAAAAAGGCGGCTCCAACATAGGCTCCAAGAAGGGATCTCATTTCCCTGCCAGACGAGAAGAACAATAGACCACGTGCCTATATTGGGTAAATGGAGTCATTGGTTTCACTTTTGCGAAACTCGCTTAAGGAAAGGGTATACAGAGGGAAAAAGAGATTTTGTCTTTCACTTCTGAAAAGCTTTTCAACACTCAAATACGTTTCAAACTCAGCTGCAGTCCTTTTCACGACTTTCTCTTTCCCTTTACTGAATTTAGGTCTGCATTAAGATGATCAAAACAGTCCTAAGAAATCCAACAGATCTTATGGCTTTTGGTTTGCATCAAACGAAGTTTATTACATGTTTTTAATCGGGGAGCCCTGTCTGAACTTAGGACGTAGATCCAGTTTCGAGAAATTTGATTACCAGAGTAGAGTGAGATACATGTATAACAACCTTACAGATATCTCATATATTGCTTCACTGCCAACAAGCCTGTTGAGTACCCCGGTGAAGTTATCTGGCCCTTTTTGTTGAATTTCCTTTCACCACTTCGAAATATATTTATGCATTTAAATGCTGAGACGAGGGAAATCATTTCGGAATTTCCTTTCATCGTCTCTTAGGACTAGATAGACAATTGAATATGACCTTCCTTTCACCATTTTTCTTATAATTTACTTTTTAGAACATGAAGTGGGGGCAATCAGTTTGTATGAGGGGTGATATCTGTGTAATATTTTACAATGGAGGTCTGTCAACTTACTTTGATTACTCGGTACCAACCTTCCCTTAACTTTCAAAACACCTTAGCCCGCAGGGAAAAAGGTGAAAAATTATTTCTAGGGGTTTTCCTTCGAGCAAGCCTCAATCTTTCAAAACTGTTGAAAAACCTAGAATAGTCAGGATCAACCTACACATAACTTTGTTTAGTAAGAGACTGAGGAGTTGTGAAGACTAGCTTACTTTCCAAAATATCTTTACAGCTTTCAAAGTTAAAACATAATCTCCTCCCCCTATGTATTTAAACCCGGAAAGATACTTGGCTTTTTAAGAAGTTAAATCTGAAGACCGAAAGAAAGGTGACAGACAGAGGTTTGTACTCTGAGAAACAGGGGTCGAAAATTAAAACCGGCTTTTGAAAACCTTTTCCCAAAGATGCTTTACTTTTCTACTTATTTTAACTACCACCTATCTTTATTTTAAGTTAAATTCTTAGGACCCAGAGCAAGTAATTGTTCTTTTTAATAAAAGTCAAGCGAAAACATTAGATTGATGGGACCGTTACGATGCTTTGGAGACCTTTGCTTTCTTAAAGAACAAAATTCTTAGGAGTTCGTACCTTTGCCTTACCATTTTAAAATAACCAAAAACCTTTTCTATCACCTCTTTTCGGTGAATTCAGTCTCCGATATATGACTTTCTGTTTTCTCCTTTCGCTCGTTTAGGTCGCAAGCCGAAATCCTGTAAACACGAAGAGTGTCTTTTAAAAGAGTTGAATGTATTGAAAATTGTGTATCTCTACTTCTACAAAATTACTAACCTAATTAATTTAAAGTGAAAATAAACTTACTTCAAATAAATCATGAGATAGAAAGAAAATACAAACCAATATATACAATGGAAATATTTTGGGAACCAATTATTTCATGTAGTGTTTTAAATAACGCCCGTTAACAGGGGCATTGAAGATTTTACCATCCAGATTTTCTAATAGGAACGAATTTTTTCCTTCGAGAGCTACAACTTTGAACAGTCCATACCATATATGATTGAATTTACCGTGTTTCGCCGAATCTTCCTTTCTGACATCCCATTTCAAGACTAAATCGCCAGGGAGAAACTCTTTGTCTTTTTCCTTACGGTCGAATAACGTTTTCATGTCGTCTTGGTATTTTTGCAACCTTTCGTCCACTTCGACCCTGTGTTGTTGTACTTCAATTAGCTGGTTTATCCTTCTTGTGACATGATTCAGTTCTTCTTTTTCGTCTTGCCATAGTTTCATTACAGGAAGCACCAGATTTACGGGTAATACCACGTCAGTCCCGTACACCATCTGGAAAGGAGAGGTGCTGATGGATTTTTTTGTGCCTATCTGATTCGCCCATAATGCGTATTTTAAATGTACATGCCAAGATCTTTTGTTCTCGTTCAACACTTTCTTAATTATATTGATCGGACTCGTGTTCGAAGACTCGACCAGTCCATTTCCTTGGGGATAATATGTTGTGGAATGGCCGAGCATGATATTGTATTTTTGGAAAAAAATGATCATAGCCATAGATTTAAAAGCCTGGGCATTATCTGTGACTATCTTTCGGGGGCAGTCGAATCTAGATAAAATGTTTTCTTCCTGGAAATCTATTAAAACCGAATCTATTGCCCTTCTGGTTGGAATAGCCTCCACCCATTTAGTGAAGTAATCTGTGGCGGTTAGGGTCCATTTGTGTTGAGTGCTGGAATGGGGGTTAATTTCGCTTATAAAATCTAGTCCCCACAATTTCAGCAAAGTTTGGGATAAACCTCCTCAAAAAATTTATCTTTCCTAAGAACGACTAAATTTCCTTTACATTTCTAGGAATATTTATTGTGTCTATAGCTTGAACCCTGCTAGGATCAATTTTAATTCCGTCTCGGGACACAATATGGCCCAGGAGTTTACCTTCTCGCATGGCAAAGTGAGAATTTTTGGGGTTTAAAGATAGACCAAACCTGCGGCATTTTTTGAAAATCTGTTTGAGATGTATTAAATGATCTTCGTCAGAATTAGAAAAAATGGTTAGATCATTGAGATAGATAAACCACAAACTTGTCTCTTTCACCGACGAAAGCGATATCAATAGCACGTTGGAAGGTGGCCCCTGCATTCATTAGACCGAAAGGCATTTTATCATGCATGAATGTAACCCAGGGTGTAGTGAAGGCTATTTTTTCTTTATCTTGTTCATTTACGACAATTTGATTGTACCCAGGGAAACCGTCGATCATCGACATCATATTTTCCCCAACTACCTTTTCTAAAATGTGATCCATTTTAGGTAGAGGGTAGTTGTCTTTGAGGGAAGATTTATTTAGATTTCTGAAATCAACACACAATCAAATCTCCCCACTCTTTTTTCTAACCGGGACCAGGTTTTCTACCCAATCGAAGTATCTCAGTGGTACTATTATTTTCACGTCTAAAAGCTTTTTAACTTATCTTTCGACTATGGGTAATAAGATAGGGTTGATTTGTCTAAGTTTTTGCCTAAAGGGTTTGACACCAGGCTTCAGAGGTATCTTGTGTTCAATCACAGTAGTGTCGTAGGTTCTAAGCTCTTCGTAAGACCAAGTGAAAACATATTTGCATTGTACGAGCAAATCTTTATACTTGTTTTTTACCTCAGGAGGAAGGTACTTTGATATTTTCACCATCCTAGGCTCCTCTTTCATCCCTACATTGAAATCTTCAACCTCTTCTGGTTGGGGTTGCAGAGTGGATTTTAAGGGCATGTCATTCTGATCGAAAAGTCTCTCCAGGGGGATTAGTCCCTTTAGAATCTGATTATTTTTTAAAACCAACATGCGATGGTAAGCGATTTTTTCTCAGAACTCACGAGGGTCTTCTCCTTTTTGCATGATCCATATGTGATCATTTTGATTCTCTTGATCAATGTGAGTTTCAGAGAAGTCTCCCACTGCTTCGAGGAACTTCCTGATCTGTTCGTCATCCTCAAAAACCTGCCAGTGTTGTATGTTGTTCGGGATGGATGGTCTGTGCCTTACCTCTATGTGGTATTTTAATTTAAAAGTTGTAGGGGGAGCGAACGTCGAAGCTTCCTTGGCTAATGAATCGGCCTACAAATTTTCGACACGTGGGATGAAGTGGATATTTACAAATGAGAAGAAATTTTCCATTAGATCCTAGGCACAATTTTTGTACGATCTCAATCTCGGGTGCTTGGCCTGATATTGTCGATTCATCTGTTTGACTATCAACTCTGCGTCTCCATATACTTCTAAGTTTTTTATGTTCAACTTCCTAGCAGCTTCGAATCCTAATACTAAGGCTTCATACTCACATAGATTGTTGTAGTCTATATCCCATTGAAGCCTGTAAGAGGAAGGGACAACAAATTTATTTTCAGGTGCCACAAAAAGTACCCCTGCACCTGCTCCTTCATATGACAGGGTACTGTCAAAAAACATTTTCCAGATCCCAGTGTTATACATATTTTCAGACTCTTTCTCATATATGTAATTTTCTTCTGTGAAGCTATCTATACCATCATCAAAAGACAAAATACAATTTCCTAGATCTTCATCAGCAATGTAAACAGGAAAATTGTTAGGATTCTGAGGATCGCTCACTGTATAGGCTAACCTCGTTTCCCTGTATAACCGAGTAAGTTGTCCACCAAACACAGGGATTGTGGAATAAGTCATGTCCAGTTGGAGGGACCCCCCAAGTTTGGCTCCCCATGACCTTGACAGTAGTAAGCCATATTTTGGGGGGATATCAGCAATAACTACATCCATCATGACACTTTTGATTGGGACCCGTGCAAGGGTGACTACTAAATCTTTTATCATACCCATGCACTTAACACTTCTCGAATCGAAAGAGTAGATATCTCCGTAAGGCCTGGTGATCTCGAGGCCTAGTCTGTCCATAATAGTTTTGGACATCACATTATGTGAAGCTCAAGAGTCTAACATGCAGTTATGCAACAGTCGATCCTGCACATTCAGGGTGATATAGAAAGGAGGGACGGTGTCTCTGGAACCTTCGAAATGTGGACCAAAAGTGATATTGGGCTTATCATCTTCCAAATTTATCACGTCATATTGACTCTCTTGATCTGAACAACTTATCACTTTGGTTATTTTCTTTCGATATGCAAGATTTTTTGCTAATTCAACCAAAGGAATCGGTATTTTGATCCTATTTATCTCATTTTCAAAACTGAAACCGCCACTACCTTTGTCCCTTTCTCTGGTTGAAACATTGGGCTCTTTCTTCTCCAACTTATTTGTCTAAGCTGATTTATTACTCGTGAGTTTATTTACCAGTGTGTGTGTCTCAGCTGTCTTGATTTCCCTTGTTTGGGTCTCAACCTCCTTCGTTTTGGGATCCAACAATTCTGCCCCTTTTATTTTATTAGTAGATGTTTCAGTATCTTTTAGTGTGGGGAAATATACTTCACCTCTAGGGATAATTTTCCTGGGTTGAAGACTCAACGCAGGTTTGTTTTTAGACCTCGGGTTATACCTAGGTTGGATCTCAGCCATTACAGAATCGGTCGTTTCTTGACATACAACAAAATCAGTATTATTTATATCATCATCTTCATTTGATGGTTGCAGTGTGTTTAAAGACTTCTCGTAATCTTCTTTAGTTACATAAGGCTGAGTGCATTCGTCACCCAAATTTTTCACATCTTCTTCCAGACCCTCGAAATCTTCTAGGTCATTTCCTCCTATAAAATTTTCATTTTTTAAAGGGGTTTGAATTTTCTGGTCTTCATTTTTAAACTGCCTTTGTTGATTTTGAGGGTTAGGGTTTCTTATGAATTCTCTTTTAATGAAAGGATCAGCCTTGGATTGATCTAGCTCCATTCTGGAAATCTTATTTGAAAACTTCTTAATTATCCTAGCCATATCATCCATTTTATCGTCTGTGGATATATTAGACCCTGAGGGTCCCTCTTGTTCCTTAAAACGTTTGGTTTCTCGGTTTCTCGTTTCTACCTTATCTTTCAACTTGCCAGAGGCCATCATGTTAGATTCGATTTCCAAAGCATCATCCTACATTCGGGTTAAGTATCCCCTCACCTTTCTCTTAAGAGAAGGGAAAAATCGGGTTCAAAAGCTCCCACGAAGGTTACTTTGGTTGCAGGTTCGGATGGTTTAACTTTGGCTGGGATTTTATTATACAGCTTGTTAAATCTTTGAATAAATTCCATAATTGTTTCTGAATTCTTTTTCTTTAAATATCCGAACTCGGTCAAATAATACAAGTGGTCTTTCCTTTCGCCCCATTGTCTAAGGAAGGAGTCTTCTAGGGCATCATAGGATAATATCGATCCTGCAGGTAGGCTTCGAAACCAGGTTCGTACCTATCCTTCGAAAGTTTGAACAAACAGCCTCGAATACACGTCTTCATGCTCGAGACCTAGGATATCCGCTAAATAATCAAAGAAGTTTATATGTTCGGTTGCGGTCAAGTCTCCTTCCCTTGTAAATTTTGGTAAGTTTTTTAAATAATTTTCAGGAAGGTCATGAAGAGGGACGGGTAGGACCAAAGGTGCATATCTCGCAGCCACTTTAGTGAAAACTCTGGGAGGTGGGGGAGGCCCTTGACCTCCCATTCCTCCTCCTGGAGCCCCTCCACCTCCAAAAACCCCTCCTCCTCCTTCTCCGATGGCTGCCATCGATACTACTGGATAGGGAAATGGTGTATTGTATAGAGGGTTTTGGAACAGTAAAAGTGAATCTTTATCTTCTTCATAAGACGAGAAAACCAAAGACGGGTGGTAAGGGATGTGAGGACTTGGCTCTTCGGACTTGCAAGAAATGTAATCAGGGGAACCCGCGGGTGTAGAATCTGAGTGTATGGTATACTCTTCGAGACTCGGCGAGGTTGTGAAATCTAAAAGAAGAGTCGGTGGGATATCGACCGCTAATAAATTCACTGCGGGGTTTTTACCTTTGTGTACAACAGAGGTTTTCGGATGGATTTCACTTTTAACCTCAGAGCTAGCTAAAAATGAATTGATGGTTTCGGGAGGGGAACTGTGTGAAGTTGAAGTTTCAAAAGAACTCTTTGTCTTGGGTTGTGGGTACTTAAGCTGATAGACTGCAGTAGTTGGTTTAAGGGAACCTCTAGTTTTCAGTATTTTTTCGGGATTGGAAACAAGTGTGGTTTGTTTTCTCTCTGGGTTTTGTCTGGTATTCCTTCGACCGGATGCCAACTTATTTAAACGTGGAGTCGCCAAGTGAAAGATAAGAAAATCCTTTAGAGGGTGTTCACTCTTTGTTCACTATCAAAGGGTGAAACTTGCGAGAATGTCATTCTTCCCAGGGAAAAGGTTTTGTAACTTCGTCCCCGACAACGATGCCAAAAAGATGTTGTTCCAGAGTCTGTACCTAAGGCTTAGAAAGTACAGTGTCTAGGCATGCGAAAGTGAGTGAAGAGTAATAAGGAGGAGAGCATCAACCTTCGAGAAAGGAAGCTAAGGTTGATTTCCAGGTTGTCGTTGTCGTGCTTCCAACTGTTCCTGGATGTTTATGTCATGTTCAATTGAGGCCCATGAACGTTCAAGTTCTACCCGAGTGGTGGTTTTTTTAAGTATAGTATCGAAGAGATTTAAGGTGATATGGGTTTGATCCGATAAACCGGGTTCAATATTAGGTTGTCTTATGACGGGGATAGTCATAAAGGAACAGTAAATTACAAGTGAGTTCGAGGTTTTTTATGCTGTATCAATTTGATCTTATAAAAGAGAACTTTGAATTCAATATCAAAGATAAAATGCAAACCAAAGGCCTTTTTCCGTAACTAAGTTATATTTTAAATAAATGATGTGTGAAATATGAGAAAAAACATTAAGATGTCTATAAAGCAAGGCTCCTATCAAGGGAGAATCTCACCCTGTAAACAGAAGAAGAAAATAAGATAACAAGGAATCTAACGAAGCATCAAATGTGACAATCTAAAAGGTTCACAGGTCATGTACCTGCTAATAGTCGATACAGAGGAAAAACTGTAAATGATATAGATGGTTAAAAAATGATCACCACGGTAGAGGTTTTACTAAATTGCAATGAAACATTCATCAAACATATATAAGCGAAATGAAATTAAATATGAAATTAGAGAGAAAACAAACTCATAACACAGTCTCGATAGAATCAAGAGTCTCTGAATTGCTTTGTAATAATTCTCAAAAAGGAGATAGTCTCTATTACAATTGACCAAAAAGGTCCACCCCTTTTTCTTTGTTCAAAGTGTACATTTATACAAATTTCTATATGTTGGAACCTCAATCGTTCCAGAGGTTTTCGGTTACAACAAAGGAGATTAAACATTTCAATTCTTTGTCTCTGTCTTTATTTGGTACCGGAAACCTACCTCTTCGCACGCTCTGTGCAAATGACGCACTTCTCTACCAGCTGGGATATCAACTTAGAAGGTTCTGCTTGATTATTGGCCTCAAAAGTGTAACAATCCTTCACCAATTTTGGCAACTTTTCTTCCACCTGTTGGTCTTTGGCGTTGATAGAACATAATTGTACACTCGATTTAATTAGCAATTTATCTATTCGGACTATGTGCATCTGGGTTATTTGTGATATTTCAGCCATCTCTCTTTCTTCATTTTCCTTGATATTGAGCAGATGCTTCGTTGTATTGATCTATCTCAGTATCTCAGTGTTTCTTTCACCGTCGGGACCCAACCAACTCCCATCTAGAAAACCGAAGGTTTCTTCACAAGATTTTCTTACCTATTTAGCTTGTTGTCTGCCTTCGGATATGTTACGCTCCCATTCTTTCAACAAGATGTTACCTCGGGTCTGATCTGAGATAGAAAACCTGGAACTACTGCATGTTTCCCTTCTCGTCGTGGCTATAATAGCCTCCTGGAAAGCACCCCGAGCCGCCCCAACGTCTTTTTCTCTGAGAGTGAGGTTTTCCAATACTCGATCAATGAGTTGGAAGTTGTTTTGAATTGTTTCCACCTTAGCAAGTAGACCTTGTTGAGCTACCGACACTCTTTTTCTTATTTCTATAGCTTGGGATTGAAATATCCTGATATCGATTAATTGGCTTTCGGCGAAGTCTAATTTGGCTTGTAGCTGCTCTATCAATTCTCCTTGCTAGCCTATTTGTATCTGACTTGTCTGAGCCATCAGTTGTGTCTGTTCGAGATCAACTTTGAGCCGCTCGATTTCCTTTTGATCACCTACTCTAGCTTGTTCTAAACCTATATTCGCCTGATATTTGGCAGTGGCCTCTGTTGTAGATAGTTTAGCCTCTAATGTTTTGATCAAACAATTTTTTCACTTCAGCAGATCCTTTAGGGTCTTGACTGAATATTGGTTGGTTGTAGTGAAATCCCCCAATGTTCATGTTATTTGAGTTACAAATTCTTCTTTTTTCATAGCTCTCCCATCAGTTAAAATTTTAAATTTCTTGGATACCGTACCTGCCTCTTGGTAAAGTTCTTGTTTCACGACATCCTTTCTCTTCTTATCAAAGAAGAATTCATTCAGAGGTAGCTCTTCCACTATTATGGGCATTAATTCTTCGCCAAAAATCCAACCTGTGTCTAGGATCAACTTTGTGGGATGCAGGGGGGTAACAGAAACAATGGGATTGCTGACCTGCTTAGATGATTTCCCTCGAGTAACAACCGAGGTTGGATCGCTTGGAGGGTTGGAAGTCTCGACTTCCTGTTTTGGGCCCCCATTTTTCTCTTTCATGTCCTGGTGTTCTTCTTGGTCGGGTGATGAATCTTTGGAGCCCTCGGCTTCTGTTTGTTGCACCTCTACGGTCGTTGGATTCTCACCCCGTAATACTAGGGGAAGGAAACTTGGTCGATGTTCTTGGAATTTGAAAACATCAGCCCTCTCTTCTGGTGATAGGGCTTGTATCCAAGCCAAAACCTCAGCATAATATCTCGTGCCTCGAAAAATGTCATCATGAGGAGAATTCTCGTGCTCAAATCTTTTAAGGCCACAACCAGCCAAGTGATTACTCACGACCCTGTGTAGGTCATGTTTAATGAATTCAATGCGAACCAATTTAATATCTTCCAAGGTTGTTTCCTCAGCCTTTGCATGCCCAAAATCTAATAAAGAATAGGTGTTTAAATGAATGGGGAATGGTGGCCTTACCTTCTTCAAAAATCCTTTATGCTCTTTGCTTATGCCACCAATCACGGTTTTCCTAGCGATCTCGCGAAAATCCAGCCTATCGGGTATAAATAATGGTAGAGCATGCGGAGGAACAAAAGCGTCAAAAACCCTGATGTATGAAAATTTCGCTTCCATGTACCAGTCGACCACACTGCTCAAATTGACCGCGATGTTATCTGAGATCCTGGGTGGTGGATTACCAAAGATAGTGACATGCATCGGTACCATTACCCAATGGAAAATTTTGTATATGAAATCTGCGGCCTTATCCTCCCAAAGCTTTGAATGGTAGACATGGATAGGCTCAGCATCAGATGGAGCCCAACTCGAGATCATTAAGGGAAAAGGCATCATGAAACACACGGCATCCACGAGATATGTGGACATAAAAAATGAAGCGGCCTTCCTGCTCGCCCTCTACAACCGATATTCTGTAATCCGACTGGTTAGACCATCTGACAACAGTTTCGCCCAGTCGAAGGAACAACCTTTCGTGACAGTATGCATCAAAGGCACCCATGGGAGGAAACAATGTGTGGTATCTTCTCTCCCATACAGTCTACAGGTCATCATTGCTATGTATTTGAACTGCGGTTCCAAAGAAGATATGGAATAAACTCCGTTGCTATCTGCCCTGAACTTCGTAGGGTGTGAGACCCAATCCTTGATCAAATCACATAATCTTTTGTCGTATTGCTCGCATTCCTTCTGTTTAAAATCCTCCAAAAACTCGGCATTGTATATGAAGTTCAACGTGGGTGGAAACTTGTACATCGCCTGTAAGTGTTCTGGTCTAAAGGTCCCAATAGTGACCTTCTGCTCGCTGATGATGGTTCTGGTCAACATATCTACATGATCTAGCACCCATCGGATCATATCATAGTAAGGAAGAAGACGTGGCCTGGCTACTACTTTATGCATCTCTACTTGGACAACGATCTTGTATTTGGTGGCCAAGTCATCCTTTTCATTGTCACTGGAATCATCTGAATAGTTCACCAAATTGGACTGCAGAACCTCGAAGATGTATGACCAAGTTCTGACATAATCAACACTTCGTGGTGAAGTATCAGAAACATTATCAGAGCCTTGTCCCGAAATCTTAGCACTTTCCTTGGAAGCTTTTCATGGGGCCATGACAGAGGATTGTGACGTAGCTATCCTGTAATAAAAATGTGTATACATACAGAAATCAACTTGCTGAGAAAAGATTCTCTGCGCACAATAGAAATAAGCTTTATGAACAAAACAGAAAAAAAAAGATTTATATCTTCAACCATTTAAAACCTAGACGTCCTTATGAACAGAACGGTCAAATCATTTTTAGAGACAGATTTAGCAATAAAAACCATATCCTTACTTATCGCTTCGCCTCATTTCCAATTAATGCCATAAATTTTGATGGTTTGTGACACAAGTTGGCGCAAGGAACATTTAAATTTACCTTTTGCCTCTGAGCGTTCCTATGTCGCGGTCCTTACTCAAAAGAAATCTGAAAATAACGAAGTACCCATCGCCTTTATGAGCTCTACTTTCAAAGGTGCTGAACTTAACTACCCAGCTATTGATTGGCAAGCCTACGTTGTCTTCAAGGCAGTTAAGCATTTCCGGTCATATCTTTTGAAGTCGAGGATGAAGATCATTGTCCCCTACCCTGCCATTAGGAACTTGTTAGTGCAAAAGGAGTTAGGAGAGAAAAGAGCCAACTGGGTCACCTCCTTGCAGGAATATGACCTAGAGATCACCCCAGCACAGATCGTGAGAGGCCAAGGGTTATGTAAATTGGTAGTTGATTCAGAAACTGAACAAAAAGAAGATAGTGATACATCAATCCTGGGACAACGCGATCATAGTTTGATTTGTTGTACACAAAACTCCGTGAGTCCCTGGTACGACGATATTAGACACTGTCTTCAACATGGATCAGCACCTCGTCACCTTGACCCTACTAAGAGAAGAGCTTTGAGACTAAAGTCCACCTCCTTTCATCTAATAAATGATATACTGTTTCGTCAGAATTTTGACGACGTACTGATGCGTTGTCTAGAAAAAGACGAAGCAGAAAAAGTCTTGCTTGAGTTGCATGCAGGAGAAGTTGGTGGTCACTTCGGTGGCGACACCACTGCTCATAAAGTCTTAAGANAAAAGGAGTTAGGAGAGAAAAGAGCCAACTGGGTCACCTCCTTGCAGGAATATGACCTAGAGATCACCCCAGCACAGATCGTGAGAGGCCAAGGGTTATGTAAATTGGTAGTTGATTCAGAAACTGAACAAAAAGAAGATAGTGATACATCAATCCTGGAACAACGCGATCATAGTTTGATTTGTTGTACACAAAACTCCGTGAGTCCCTGGTACGACGATATAGGACACTGTCTTCAACATGGATCAACACCTCGTCACCTTGACCCTGCTAAGAGAAGAGCTTTGAGACTAAAGTCCACCTCTTTTCATCTAATAAATGATATACTGTTTCGTTAGAATTTTGACGGCGTACTGATGCGTTATCTAGAAAAAGACGAAGCAGAAAAAGTCTTGCTTGAGTTGCATGCAGGAGAAGTTGGTGGTCACTTCGGTGGTGACACCACTGCTCATAAAGTCTTAAGAGCCAGTTATTACTGGCCTACACTTTTTAGAGACGCCCATGCCTTATGTCGAAAATGTATCATTTGTCAAAAAGCATCAGGGTGATTGCAAAAACCAGCTTTCCCTTTGCAACCCGTCACAGTCGATTCTCCTTTCCAGCAATGGGGACTTGATATTATTGGTCCTATTAAACCTCAATCCTCACAACAACACAAATACATTGTGACAGCTACTGATTACTTTACTCGATGGTCTGAGGCCGCCGCGCTAAAAATGGTTAATACAAGTCAGGTGATTGCTTTTCTGAACTCGCATATCATTACTCGTTTTGGCATACCTGATTGTCTTGTATTTGATAACGCTTCATACTTTTCCTCTCTTGAGATGAGTGACTTTTCCTTAGAAAAAGGAATAAAGCTTAAGTATTCTGCTAGTTACTACCCCCAGGGGAATGGCTTAGCAGAATCAACCAACAAGAACTTGATCAAGAGAACCGTGGCGGAAAATCACAAGAACTGGCACAACGCACTACTTAATGCACTGTGGGATGACAGGGTAACACCCAAAGCCGCTATAGGTAACTCTCCCTTTTTCCTTGTTTATGGCAGAGAAGCCATTCTGCCACCTCACATTCTTCTTCCTTCACTCCAATTGTCACAAAAA
>JZKD02S1672860.1:957264-972464 GCA_000966675.3 Picea glauca | reverse complement strand
CCTTATAATGAACGGTCAAGATTTACAATGAAATTACAATACACTTTTATAAGGAAATTTTTGCTTCGAGGGCTTTGCCCCTGAACCCCCGCTGGGGGCCCGCTTGTCCCCAGACCCCCCAGCCGGGGGGATAGGCCCCCCGAACCCCGCAGAGGGGGTGCCCCCCCTCTGCACTCCCCCGCGTGGAAGAGTGTACATACTTCTGTGGTGTAAATACTTCATGGGGTATAAACACAGCTGAAAGTAAAAGACCTATAAATCAGGAAGATAATCAGGCTCCATAACCAACAATTTCAACTGTTGTAGCATGGTTTGAGCCCTAATTGGAGGTTCTTCAAATCGTTGCACTTGCCCTGGCCTCACATCGGTCATCTTTGAGAGCTCTTCGTTCCATATCGAGTTTTGTTCGTCATGCAACTTGACCACGTCACTCAGGTCGATAAATTTATCAGGGGTGTCGAACTCGGGGATCCTGATATCCTTCATTGCTCTTTTGATTATGCTTTGATGTTTATTTTGAGTTCTTCGGCGAGATCATGGAGCAAGCTTTGTTCGGTAATCGGGAATCTTTCCTGCAATCGGGGTAGAGGTAGTTTAGTGATCAAGTAATATAATATAAGGTACAAACAAACAGAATAGACTGATGTGTACCTGTGGAGTTCATTAATATCGATCGTGAAATACTTACGTGATCCTAGACGCCCCTTTGAATGGCCTACAACGTCTTTGCCCACGTTGTCGCTCCTCTTTAGTTTAAATGAATTACATCAGCATGTCATAGCATAGCAAATCAAGTACGACAGATATGAGCGTCGGAACCGTCACAGTAGTCGCTCGACCTTTGGGGCTGGGAAAAGACGCCAGAGTCGAGCGTGCACGTGTACGCTCCTAAAAGGTCGGATATCGTAATAAGGAAGCCGTTAAATGCCTCTAGATGTAATATCACCACGTGTGTCAATTATCAATCATTAATAATGGAAGTCGGGGAGTTTAAAGAGTGGAGTGATCGTACCGTATATTCCCTGCAACTCCGATCAACGGCGTTTTATGCATTTTGGATTGCATCTGTCAAGAAGTTATGATGTGTTGAATATTCAAGACATCATGTAGCAAGGCATGAGTGTTCTTTGGCACACTCTGTTTCGCTTCTTCATTCCACTATAAATTCTAGGAGTTTTGTGGGGAATTCTACGCATATGTCGAGTTTATACCTCTGTAACGTTGGTCTTGCGAGTTTATTTTGGTGTAGACATCTTAGCCACTACATTGTTTCACTATGGGATCCCCTTTAAACAAGGGACAGGGTTTTCGAGGTACCTAGAGTGCTAGGTTTGAGCCCCAACGTGCCTGTGACTCTTTCTTATTGGCTTCTAGTGTCCCTGAAGCTCCAATGGGAGGTACCGGCCTTGGCTTGGAAAAAGTGTCAGCATCTTAAGTGGAGCTAGGGGTGGAGAGAAGTTCGTCTGAAAGACATATGCTGGGGGTCTCTCCCTCTTAGGAGCAGACACCACAGAGAAGGGGAAGGCCTAGGAAAGATAAGGGAAGAAAGGAAGAAGACCACCTCCCAACTGAGCTAAGTGTACATCCAGTCGTTGAGGGGTCTATGATGCTCACTAATTGGTTGGAACCTGTCAGGACTATCAGTAGAGGAAGCGAGAGACGAAAGGGAAGGGCAAAGGCATCAGGTTCTCCTGTTAAGAGTCCCATCCAGCAGTTAGAGTGGGCCCAACTTTCCATAGCCGAAATCTACCAAGAAAATAGAGAGTTGCAGAGCCAGTTAACAGTGAATAATCGGGAGGTATCGGCATCGCAAGGTCGCGAAGGAAGCACAGTTTGGATCCAGAGGCAGCTTCAGGATGCACAAGATACAATTGTGCAGTTGCGCGAGGCGCAAACGATGACAGTGAAAGAGGAAAAGAAAAAAATGCAGGGCGCGAGGAGTAGTCCAAGAGAAGGTCCGTGTGCATGAGCTATATAATGGGCGGGCTCTTGCTTTGCGTTCTCCGAAGTGACGCTTGACAGTTTTCTCCATTTTGTGTTGTAAGGGCTTTATATGCTCACTGTGACCAGGCCAATTAGTCAGGAAATCGGTCGTGTCTAATTGTATGTAATCCGAGCTTGGCGGGAGCTCTAATTATATGAAAAATATGAGAGTGTCTTGAATGTATCACGTTCCCTTTTTGTATATAAATTTACTATGTTTTCTTATCTAAGTTTTTTGCGCAAAAATGGAACTTATAATTGTTATTATTCTGAGTTGCCTTGTAAGTTTTTCGATATCTTCCCTTCAAAACTTCCAATGTCGATGGATGTTGATGTGGTGTTATTAACTCAGGGTTATTAAAATATTTAAACATAAAATTTATCACTCGTCTGGTGAGTAAGGAGAGTTAGATACCGCGACTGCCGATGCTTGGAAGGCATCGGGGATCAGTATTAAAATGAAAAATTCATGTGTAGTTTTTTTTTTGTGGATTATCATTTTGTAAATTTCCGACGCCGAAATCATATCGGGAATCGGTGGTCAGCAATACCACTCCTCTCCTTGCGTGGCGCTCACTCTTTTTGTTTTCCTGTCGAAATCGAACGGATCTGTCTTCAGAGATATTCCTGTTGAAGCTCATTCGCAGAAAAGAGAGATTTTCATCCACCGATTCCTATGAAGATCGGCGCTCAACTATTTTGAACTTCTCAAGTGATTTTCATCACCTTTAATCTTTATCGATGTTGAACTTCCTAAGCGTGTTGGGGAAATATTTAGACTGATGATTCCTTAAGTAGTTGTTAAGTCCCATTTAAAGTTAAGATGATTCTTTGTTGTGTGTTCGAGGATACTTTAAACAATTTTAACATGAAACATAAAAGATAAGCGCAGGCATCAGTTTCATACTGAAACAGATAGTGCAAAGGATTAAGTGGTACCCAAAAAGTAGAAAATGGTCATAGACTTTTTAGGGTGTGTTGAGTGCTCAACACAATGACAATACATACTTCATTAATATACTATGACAGGACATTGTTCCTTTGACATCAATGAAAACATGATCCAACAATCTCCCCCTTTGGCATTGATGGAAATACCAACATTGATGTCAACATCAATCATTGATGGTAACATGTAGACATGGCATTGCTCTTCATCAATGGTCATTTTAATCACATCAATGTGATTATCTCTCCCCCTTTGACATCAATGGCAAAGGGTAGTTCTCTCCTTGGGGCTCCTCCCCCTACCTAAACTCTCCTTGGGGCTCCTCCCCCTACCTAAACTCTCCTTGGGGATGCTCCCCCTACTGAACTCTCCTTGGGGTTGTTCCCCCTGCCTGGATTCCTTTGATATTCCTCTGAATAATCTCTCCCCTTTTGAACAAGGGATATCACTCTAATGTAATGCTGAAGACATATCGCTAATGTTTCCCCTGTGACCACCACTCCCCCTAGAACCATGCCTTTGTTCTCTTTCTCCAAGTATTTTTCTTTGCATCTGATAAATATATCCTCCTGAAATCATGGGAAGAAGAGTGACTCCCCCTATGGGTATGTCTCCCCCTATTGTCTCTGCAATATGAACAATATGCTACCACTGCAATATGCTTATGTTGTGAATGCTACTGCTCAACTGGAACATGGATCAACTGCTCAAGAATGATCTTCTTTTTATATGACGATCCTTGGACATGTCCATGCATCAAACTTGTGCCATACCATACATCATGAAGAAAAAGATATGTCAACAGTGAATAGAGAATCATGAAAAAAATATCAATCAAGTAAATCTTGTGCCATATTGTGTGCCAACCATGCACAACACCTATGTACATCAACCATGTACATCAATACCATACAATATACCATAAAGTATCATCAATGAAGTGTATCAACCATGTGTCAAGAACATGTGCCAATTGTGTACCAACAATATGCCTCTACCAACATGCCAACCATGTGCCTCAAACAAGTGTCATATCACCCATGACATGCCTCTACCATGAACCAAGTGCCACAACAATGTATCTCAACCAATCAAGTGTCTCAACTATGTCATCCCATACATCATGTACCAAAGTATATGCTAAACAAGTAATACCAATGGTGTATTTTAGCCAAGTACTATCACCCACAAACATATACCATCTATGAGTGCATCAACATTGTACTAAACATGTATCACCACCATGCACCAAACAGGATGAACTACAATCAAGATGTTATCTCATACATGTATGCCATATCAACCATAAACCATGTGCCAATCATATTGCTAGAAGGTGCCTCTATCAGTGTACCAAAAGTGTACCAAACATGCATCAACTATATGACTCATCAATGATGTACAATATAACCACCTCATCAACTCATCAACTACATGTCCCAATATGTATCTCAACCACATGCCAAATGCATGCACTGAGATATCCAAAAAATATGCCTCTAACAATACATCATAAGATATATCAATGGAACTCAAATATGTACCATCCATGTACCCTAACAGATCTGTCTCAACCTCCATTCACTACAACAAATAATAATCATCCAAAGATACATGTACTAGAAGTTTGTCTCAATAGATCAATGCCATCTCTAGCTAGCATCATCATGATATATATCATAACCAATGTGCCATAACTTCACTGTCACAACCAGCATTGTAACTCAAAAAAATGTTTCAATCCACACTCTAGGGTTAGTACTATGCATCAAATATAGTCTTTCAACACTCAACCATATGTCACCACCATACATACAACAATTATGTATGCCAACATGTAATCATGAAAACCTGCAAAAAACCATGTCAGACCCTGCAACACAGAGTTATACCATCACACCAAGCTACAACTTGTTTGCATAGCCTACTTTCCAAGGCTTTTACCACATGTACGCGGCTTGTTATACAGAAATCTCGTGTATGTAAGCGACCTATTTATAGGTCAGCTCACGTATGTATGCGACTGTTACCAATGAAACCAGCATACTCTTCACAAGAAGTCAAGCTTGATCTTGCCTTAGGTCTTCAATTCTATTCTGATTGTTCAGTCTTCTTCATCCACTTTTGAAGGTGTCCCAGCTTCTCCGAACTTAAGCTCTGAGCTTCTATCTTTTCAACATTGTCTTCTCTTCTAGACTCATGTGTTCTTCTAGTCATACTATATGAAACACTCCTCATGGATAGTCTTCTTGTGTTCCATCAATCCTGGGACTTGTGGCCAAATCCACTACATTTGTAGCATCTCATGGTGTGACAATGAGTAGCAATGTGTCCTACTTAATTACATCTCCAACACCTTAGGGTGTTATGAAATCTTTCAATATATTTCCTTACATAATATCTGCATTCCAAATATTTGTGACCATATTCATTACATGAGTAACAATGACCATGAAAAACATTTTCATGCCTTTGCTTTGGTGTCCATATTGAAGGTGTCTCTCTTTTGAATTTTCTTTAAGGTGTAAAGATGGCTTCTTGATGTCTTCCTTGCTTTGTTCTTTTGAAACTTTCCTTGCCTTGTGTAGATGGTTGACTTGCAACATTATTTCCATCCTTTGAGAGTGAGGGACTTACCTCATGCTTCTTTGAGGTGCTTGCTTCAACATGTGTAGCTTCTTTGTTGTATCCAAGACATGATTTATCATTTGGTGATCTTTGACTATCCAAGATTTCATTCAATATTGTTGATCTATTCGAGAATTTTTTTGACTTCTCTACTTTCTTTCTAAGATCAACAACTTCAACTTCCAACTTATGACATGACTCTTTCTTTTCATTTACTTGATTCTTTAGTAGTTCCTCAACCCTTTTGGCTTCTTCAATTTGGGTCTTGAGATGGATATTAACTTCAAGACTTTTGCTAATCTCATTATCTACCATCTTATTTTCTTCTTTTTCATTCTTTAGTCTTTTGATCTCTTCTCTTTTTTCTTCTAATTGGGACCTTTTGCTTTCTTCTTATTCCTTGAGCATTTTCTTTAGTTTCAAAATATGCTTTTGATTCTTTTCAAGAAACCTTTTAGTGTTCTCCGAAAGATATCTATAGTCTATATAACTATGGTCATAGTTGTATTCATATAGACCCCAATCAACTTTATTTTTAAGCTTTGAAAGTTCTTCTTCTACTTTTTCCATGGGATAATTATCGTCTGATTCTTCACAAAGTATTTCTAGATATTTTTCTTCACATGTAGAGAAACATTCAACGTCATCAAACTTAGAATTATTGCAATCAGAGGATTGTGGAGATTCTTTACCTTCATTGTTCTTGATGGAGTTGTCTTTAGTGTCTTCCTTTTTTCCTTGGTATGTCTTCTCTAGCTTTAGCCATAGATCCTTGGTGGAAGTGCATTGTCCCATGCTTTCTTTGATAGAACTTGAGAGTCCATTGAATATGGTTTTGAGATCCAATGCATCATTCTTCTTTTTTTCCTTCTGAGCTGCAAACTTTGACTTATTCTTCAAGGGAACTGATCCACCAATAGTTGCTTTCCAAACACCTACTCCTTTTTCCTTCAAATGCACTTTCATTTCTATTCTCCATGTTGAATAATTTTCCTCATCAAGGATTGGGACTTCATCATCCATTTGTGTGTCCATGGATCTCCTCCAAGCTTGTTAAGGCTTATAGTGAAGCTATGTTCTGAAACCAAATGTTGGACACACCAACCCAACTAAGAGGGGGGGTGAATCAGTGTAGGGATCTTTTTAAACTTCCCTTCTCAAAAACTCCTTAGTTAGCAATCACCATTTACTCATCACTTATTACTGTCATTTATAACCACTTGTATGTGAACATAGATCAGCAACAGATAACAACAACATATATCATCAATAAGCCATCACCACAAAGAACACAAGATGTATGTACAATTTTATTTTTATTATGGACTACAATCCTTGGCTTTATCAACAACAAATGAATAGAGTTACAACTCCACAAGAGCACCAGCTCTACAATGCAATACTTAGCTTACACAACTCAACATCAACTGAGAAGAGGATTCAATCCTCAACAGATACCAATCTGTCAACAGGTACGTGACATGTCTGTAGTGTAGCACGCGTATGTACGCGCCCTACCAATAGTTCAGCCCGCATATGTATGCGCCTTACCAATAGTGCAGCCCGTGTATGTACGCGCTCTGGCTCACAACAGCCTGCGTGTGCCTCCTTAAGATCTAGGGTTTTCTCTCTCCATGAAAACTCAGATCTCTGCATCCTTTGTCGCATCCACTTCTTCCCTTCACTGTCCAATCTGTACCATAACCAGTTACAACACATCTATTTTATTTCTCTCCAACATCTTACTCATGTTCCTCTACCATACAATATGAATGTTACTCAATCATGTATAAGTAACCAGTCTATTATGGCAACCATATAAATACTGAAACATAAGAGTGTTGCTCACTCAGTCAATCAACCAATATAACCATATCACAACAACCATACCAAGAATTCCTTAAGCATTCACCATACCATAAGCAAGAGTAACCATCAAAACAAACATGCAACCATACCAAAAATTCTATGGAAAATCTGAACCCATAGAATGTAGATCTGGAACTTGCTTCATCCTTCAGGAACCTGGCACCAGCTCACACTCAAGTCTCCATGACTTTCTTCAATTGTACGTGCTCTGATCTTCTTCAGCCTGCGTGTGTACGCGCCCTACCTCATTGTAGCCGTGTATGTACGCACTCAAGCTCACTGTAGCCCGCGTGCTCCTTCAGAAACTAGGGTTTCTGAACTTCTGAAACTTTCATCATCAAGATCTCAGAATTACAGAAACTTTGATGCGTCCATGAGAACTTGCAATCACTCTCTTCCTCATAATAGATCTTCAATATATGCTCAAGAGAGATATGTTTACAAGAGACTCTTGCCTCTTATTTATACTCTCCAAGTAGCTTCCTTAGAAGCATCCACTAGGCCACTTTCTTCACATATCCACTTTATCCACATAACCATTTGTCCACATAGTCACATTTATCCAACTTTGTCCACTTAGCCATTTTGTTCACATGGCCACTTGTCCATTTAACCCACTTTCCTTATTTTAGGGTTAACCCACTTATAACCATTTTTCATAATTAGAAAGTTCTCCATTAACTTTATTATTTAAATAATCATCTTTGACTTCATCACTTCACTTTATTATTTAAATAATTTCTTCTTTGTAAGAACTTTGACTTCTTTGACCTTTTGGGGATTCTAGCCAACATATGAGGGCCCTCCAACTTCACAAGGCCATAACTCTCAAACTGTGAGGAGTTATGTGACATTCCACATACCACCGGAAATGGCATGACAAGCATTATCCATCTAGGATAGTTTCAATGAAAAATTCACTGATCTTTATCTCATTATTCCATAGTTAACCATGGGTTCTCTAACCATACTTCTAGGATAACTCAACCGCAAAGCGTATTCCCGTGAGGTCTTTCACCATAAGGGAACCACTTTGGAGTTCATCCATTTGTACTTCCTATCAAACATGACAAGACAATAATGAGTCATCTTTACATCAATCCAACTAGAATAACCCATGACAATACATCACTATGACATTGTCCCTTTGTCATTGATTCTATGCATGACCTCATGATACAATGATCAATACATTAATGCATCCATCCATCTATGCATCATATATCAATGACAACACATTGATCCATATTCATCTATGCATGACTTCATTTATCAATGACTTCACTTGACATCCATTTATTTACAATAATGACAATACATACTTCATTAATATACTATGACACGACATTGTTCCTTTGACATCAATGACAACATGATCCAACATCTTCAACCATGTCTCTCACAAAGTGATACTAAACATCAATATGCTTTGCCTTTGAATGACAAGCTAGGTTCTTTGCCAAGAAGATTGCACTTTGACTGTCACAATCTAATATTACTACTTGTGGTATCAACCCAATACCTGAACACAATCTCTGTAATAATATTGCTTCCTTGCATGCATGAGTGGCCGCCATGTATTAAGCTTTTGTATTTGAGAGTGCCACTACAACATGTCTCTTGCTCATCCAACTTATTGCTCCTCCAAATAGGTTAAACACATACCCACTTGTAGATATTCTGCAATCCAAATCTCCAGCCTAGTATGCATCAACAAACCCATGTATGTCCAACACTCTGTCTAATCATGGTCTTCCTTGGTAGCACAATCCATAACTAGAAGTGTCACACAAATGCTTGAAATCTCTCTTTACTGTTGTTGAATGCTCCTTCCCTAGTTTCGATATATACCTGCTCAAAACCCCCACTACATGTGCAATGTCCGGTCTAGTATGGACCATTGCATACATCAAACTACCAACCGCACTAGCATACAAAACATGGGACATGTCCTTTTCATCTTCATGTGTCTTGGGACACTGATATGCAGATAACTTTACACCTACAAGAATAAGAACCTTGACCGGTTTACTTTCTTGCATATTAAACCTCTGCAATATCGTCTCAACATATTTTCTCTGATTCAACCAAAGTTTCTTGTTTTCACGATCTCTTTTAATCTTCATTCCCATAATGAAGTTAGCAGCACTGAGATCCTTCCTGTCAAATTTGGAGGATAGCTATGATTTCACCTCCTTGATAACATCCATGTTATTTCCTACCAGCAACATGTCATCGACATGCAAAACTACATAAATTAAGTGATTACCAACTTGCTTGGAATATACACAATGATCATCCCTGCTTCTCACAAATCTCAGTCCAAGGATGTATGAGTCAAAATTTTGGTGCCACATCCTAGGTGATTGCTTCAGACCATATAGTGAATTCTTTAGCTTACATACCAACTCTTTATTTCCCTTCACTGCAAAGCCTTTTGGTTGCTTCATGTAGAATTCTTCTTCCATGTCCCCATGTAGGAATGATGTCTTCACATTCATCTGTTCTACTTCAAAATCAAAATCAATAGCAACAGATAAAATAAATATAATATAAATTAAATTGGCAATAGGAGAAACAGTTTCACCAAAGTCAGGGAATAACCTTTTTCTACTAACTAAGCTTTGTATTTATCCACTTTGCCTTCTTCATTCAACTTCTTCTTACACACCCATTTGATGCCAATGGCTTTTCTTCCAGTTGGCAACTCAACTAGATCACCCAGTCCTCTTGGAATGCATTTCCCTGGCGCAGTTGATCGAGTAGGACGAATGACCGACAAGGTGTTGCATAGTGGGCTTCGACAAAGGACTGTGCGACTTGGCAATGTGATAAATTGTGTGTGTTGTTTGTGGTAAATCAATAGTGTTGATAAGTGCATTGAAGATATGTGAATCCTAATGAACGAGGGACATGATCTTCATAGACTATCGTGTGTTAGCTTGGATGGATAATATCATGGTTTCATGTTGGGCAGTCGGTTGTTCAAGTATGCTTGTCTCGAGGGAGGCCACAATAGGTTGCCTATGGTTGGATGGTGATGACGCAACATCGCCTATGGTGAAACAAGCACTTTGACATTCCACACGATTAAAAGTGCCTAACTTGGATTTGGTCAAGACATGTTAATTAAACATATTCTATGTGATACAAATCATTGATAATCATGCCCAACTAACAAGGTCACATTAGTGCCGTGTGATGACTAGGCTTCTTAAGTCTTATCAAATGCTTAGACAAAACAAAAATTCTAACCTCGTTATACACACCTTTTCTTCTATCTACTACGACAATGACTAGAGGAGAAATTCTAGAATGGATGTGACTATATGCATAGGGATTGTGGGATTTATATGGAGGAAGGCTATGTATGGGTTATGGGTTTCGTCGAATCCGACACAATCAACACCCGGATTTAAATTATGATAGAGATATTAGATATATTAATATAAAAACTATATATTGAATATTCAAAATATAATTATTTATGTAAGTGGAAAAAAGAAGGTGAGGGGCAAGTGTCTCATGGCGATATGTATTTTTCGGTTGTTCCTTCCTACATAATTATATTTCGGTTGTTCCTTCCTACAACTTTTAAAAAATAATATTTAAAATTAGGAATTTATAATTATATTTTATTTTACTTATTAGAAATATCATTATTTTAAAATATCATATGAAGCATTTCCTCAACATCATCGCCACATTACATTTAAGAAAAATAATATTTAAAATTATTTCGAGTTATCTTCAAGCTTTTTAATTATTATAGTCTTTAGTTATTATAATTATAATCTATGGTATGGCATAATGGCGATAAACTAATTCTTTAATTACAATATTTATTGAAAGGGTGTTTGTTTACTTATGGTCTGGTAGGTAAGGAGGCATACCCCAATGCATGTTTTTGGAGGGGTTCTAGCTAAAGGAATTTGTTCCAATGATAATACATACATTTATTTAGTTTTGAATGAAAATATACCTTTAGGTTTCCAGAGGAAACAATACTTTTTATTTTATGGAAATGGTTGGCTCACAAAGCGCCATGGTTGGTCAATAACCATTTTTTATATTTGCCACAAGATTTAATTTAAAGCTCTTGAATTTCCCTGGAAGCAAAACCTTATCTTTATATATTTTGTTGTTGTTTTCTTTAATGGCCATGATTAGGTATGTTACAATGGCATCTTACACTACCATCTCCATAATTCTATTTCATGTTTTTTTATATATTTTTTATATTATTATGATGAATGAGGTAGAGTGGAGCTTATCCAAACAAAGATATTTAAATAGACTTTCTTTACTTATTTAGGTCAGACATACTTTAAAACATATATTTTGGAGGTTTTATTATGAAGGGAGCTTGTTGCAATCATTGCATATCTTCAATATAAAGAAATCTATTAAAGATTTAAGTAAAAGACAAGATTCCATATATTAATTACCTATATTATATAAAAAGTAAGTATCTATTTTTATTTTTTTTCAAAACTTAAAAGATCATAGAGGATAATTGTGCATATTGGAATGAGGGAGTATAATTATGTTTCATTAAATTTTAATGACATTGAATGATGTCAGGGTGGAAGGTAGAATCATAAGGTGTTGTTTAATTATTTTATGAAATGGTTTCTTTTTTGCCAGAATTCGAAAACATAAATCTGCACGAAATCACTATTTTTTGTTGTTTAAAATCTATTTATGAATGCAGAAATGGATTCAACATATTGAAAAACTCTTGGGGCACTCAGATTATACAGAAATAATCACTCAATTCTGCAGATCTAACAATTTCTCGTCGAATTTCGGGAAAAGATCCCCAGAAAATATCGTTGGAAAAGAGTCATTTCGTAGAACGTTTAGAATATGGTGGAATCATAAGGGACAAATTTGATGGAAAAAATGGCCATCGTTGAGTATTTTGGTTGGTTGTAAATTATGGAGTAATTATTTTGTTGGCAATTATGAGTGATCACAAAGATAGCGAAATACATCTCAACACCCTATCCAAATTGACTAGGCGAAATTGTATCCCAATTCCAACCTTACCAAATATAGATGTCTCCTCAAGCTTTAATGACGTTTTAAAGCTTTCTCAGCATGTTAAAAATACATTTAGCAACTTAACATGTTCCTCATTTCAAAGATGGGTCAAGAATATATGATTGTACATGGGACACTTTTCTCATCAAATTCCAACCTTTCCTCTGAGGTAATATGAAAAAGGCTAAACATTCTACATTTTCTACCATTTCCAGTTTGTCATTACTAAAATTTGATTAGAAAATCTTTGCCAAATTTGTAATTTTGGATTCATGAAATTGTTGTTTTAAACACAAATTTTAAGTCAACATCGTCAAATACCTCTACTACAACTTGATTATGCAATGCCACAACTTACTCATTGATCCTAGCTTTTTGAGTTTTTTTTCAAAACATAAAAGTTCATAAAGGATCATTGTGCATTTTGGAACGAGTGAGGTATCACTATGTTTTACTAAACATTAATGATGTTGAAAGCCATGGTGGAAGGTGGAATCACAAAGGATGAGTGATAGAATTTAATGACTAGATTGCCCATCACCGAGTATTTTGGTTGGTTGTTAATTAGAGAGTAAATATTTTCTAGCAATCATCAACAATCACAAAAACAATAAAATGCATCTCAATACCCTATCTAAACTATCAAATTGATCATGAAATTGTGTCCAAATCCCAACCTTGCCAAACATAAATGTTTCCTCAAACTTTAATGATGTTTTAGAGCTTTTTGAGCGTGTTAAAAATACATTTAGCAACTTAACATGGTCCTCATTTCAAAGATGGGTGAAGAGTATAAGACCATACATAGGGTATTTTTCTCGTCAAATTCTAACCCTACCCTTGAGGTAATATGAAGATGGTTAAATGTTCTACGTTTTCAACCTTTTTTTATTTGCCATCACAAAAATCCAATGTGATAATTTTTGTCGAAATTGCAATTTTGGATTGATGAAATTATTTTTTTGAACACATAAATGGATACAACAATGTCAAATATCTATATTGTAACTGGATTGTGCAATGTTAACATTGATATTTGCAACACTCCATCAATCTAAAATATTTTTTACCATATTTTAGGGAAAAAAAGTTAGTTTCCCTTCCCATTATTTTTGAATGGTTAAAAAAGTATCAAATTTATAGTGCATTCAGAATATGCCAGGTAACAATAACATTCAATATTTTGTATTTTGTCGTTGATTGGTCACTTATTTATATTTATATCATGAAGTAATTAGTTTTTGTCATAATTCAACATAGGTGCCATTTAGTGTTGGCGACAATACAATGAATGAAGGGATTCAGAGTTGCACCTTGCAAAATGCCCATTATGCATTATTGGATTGAGTGATAAGTCTGTAAAAATTGAACTTGTAGTAGTAACATTAAATATTGAACTCATTTGAACTTGTAGTAACATTAAATATTGAACCCATTGGTGATAGGCTAGGTGATATTAATATGTGATTTATGTTTGTTTTTTTATGACACATCAACCCTCCTTAAATATCTCAAATCGTGGGAAAAAACACTAAATAACAAAATAAACGATGACATAGTCTAATACTTCCACGTGTGTTGTCTTGTAATACGTTGGAGCCACGTGTGGGTCCTCTTGTAATACGTGGGGAGGGGCTTGTGAGTGATAAAGTTTTCCATTATAATAATATAGAGGTATAGGTACACCTTCCCTTCCCTTGATGCACCAAGGTTTTCCATTCTTATTTGACCTCCTTTTGTTCAATGGTGGAATTGCGAATCTTGAAATTATTAATTCTCCTCTTTATATTCTTAAATAAAAAACCTAAAGTTTAAGTGGAAGCCGTACTTTGTCGTACATAGAAATGCTTTCCTAAGTCTCTTAGTTATAAAAGCCTTGGTCAAGTATTTTTTTGGGTGGCTTATGCATATCGCATGATAAAATATAGAAAATTTTGACGGTGAGTATTTTCCCACGTGGTACATATAAACATCCTTATCTTTTGTGGGCACGCTTGAAATTTGGCATCTTACTTTACACTTCAAAGAATAAGTATTTAATGCTACAATATAGTCTTTTTCATTGCACTTAAATTTTGTAATTATTAATATGTATATTATTATTTTTATATATTAAATTTTATAATTAGTTATGCGTAAATCATTATTTTTATATATTAATATATGTTATAGGAGTACGTTAATTTGGGAGCAAACATATTCGTTTTTTAGGTAAAAAAATGGGTTTGAATTTGGTTAGATTTTCAGGGTTAGCTTGAGTTTTGCATGGATCAAAGTTCCATGTATTTCAGAAACCTTACCCCGAGAGTTTTGCCCCATTTTAAACCAACTGAGATGCTCAGAAAATCGATCAAGTTCTGAATTGGCTGGAAATTTAAAACCGCACCACCGAAAAACCTATCGGAAAAATAACTTGAGAGGGAAGATTACTCTCGAGTTAACCCACTCCTATGAGTATATATTTGGATTGGGTGTAACAAGCAGTCAAAGAAAACAAGCAATGTCGTAGAGTTGTTTTTGAATTTATTATATAAGTGAATTCACTTAATCTATTTTGTTTGAATATTTGAATAATTTTGTTTGCGTTTGAATAATTATACAAGATTATTTTATCAATGAGTGAATAGTTTTATTAATTGAATATTTGAATAATTTTGTTTCAGTTTGAATAATTATACAAGATTTTATTAGTAAGTAAATAGTTTCATAGTTTGGTAATATGGAA
>JZKD02S1672860.1:936610-950831 GCA_000966675.3 Picea glauca | reverse complement strand
CAATACAATATACATATAGGAGTTGGCGACATCCAAAAACCTAACCCAATGACCTAGATTAGTCCACAACCCTAATTCCTTAACCGGAAATAGAAAACCATCGACAAAAACCATGTGCCAAAAAACCACCTAAATATGTGACACGTTTCTTGAGGCACATGACATGTTTCCCGAGGCAGAATTTTTTTTCAAAGAATATAACACATACCCAACATTATCCCACTTGTTGTTTTCTTTGCATACAAGAGGTTACAGGGTTACATAGTCAACAATCCAGGGCAACAATGCCCATGGATCCTCTACACCAAGAGAACTTCTCATTTCTCACATTGTTAATGAATCTGCAACATTCTTCAAAGTGTCCACCTTTATCAACAATACTTTCTTTTCTTCAACCATGTCTCTCACAAAGTGATATTGAATATCAATATGCTTTGTCTTTGAATGATGAGATGGGTTCTTCGCCAGAAAAATTGCACTCTGACTGTCACAATCTATCCTTACAGCTTGTTGTACCAACCCAATACCTGAACACAATCTTTGTAACCATATTACTTCCTTACTTACATGAGTGGCAGCCATGTATTCAGCTTCTATAGTTGAAAGTGCCACCACAACATGTCTTTTTCTCATCCAACTTATTGATCCTCGAAACAGGTTAAACGCACACCCACTTGTAGATCTCCTACAATCCAGATCTCCAGCCCAGACTGCATCCACAAAGCCATGTATATCCACCACTCTGTCCAATCTCGGTCTTCCTTCGTAGCACAATCCATAGCTAGAAGTGCCATGCAAATTCCTAAAAACCCTTTTTACTGATGTCAAATGCTCCTTCCCTGGTTTTGACATATACCTTCTCAAAACTCCCACTGCATGTGCAATGCCCGGTCTAGTACAGACCATTTCATACATCAAACTGCCAACTGCACTCGCATATGGAACACGAGACATGTCCTCCTCTTCATGTGTCTTTGGACACTGATCCGCAGATAACTTTACACCAACAGGAATAGGAACCTTGATCAGTTTACATTCCTGCATATTAAACCTCTACAATATTGTCTCAACATATTTTCTCTTATTTAACCAGAGTTTCCTCCTTTTCCAATCTCTTTTAATTTCCATGCCCAAAATGAAATTTGAAGCACCAAGATCCTTCATCTCAAATTTAGAGGACAACTGAGTTTTCACATCCTAGATAATCTCCTTGTTGTTTCCTATCAGCAACATGTCATCCACATACAAGACCAAATAATCAAATGATCAACAATTAATTTAAAATACACACAGTGATCCTCTTTGCTTCTTGTGAAGCCAAGTCCCAACATATAAGTATCAAATTTTTGATACCACATCCTTGGTGATTGTTTTAAACCACATAGGCACAATTTTAGCTTGCATACTAGCTCCTTCTTTCCCTTCACAACATAACCTTCTGGTTGCTTCATATAGATTTCTTCTTCCATATCCCCATGTAGGAATGTTGTATTCACATCCATTTGTTCTATTTTAAAATCAAATGCAGTGGCAACAAATAATAGAAATCTTATGGAGGTTAACTTGGAAACAGGAGAAAAAATCTCACCAAAATCAATTCCCTCAACCTGGGAATAACCCTTTACTACTATCCGAGCTTTGTATTTCTCCATTTGTCCTTCTGCATTCAGCTTCTTTTTAAATACCCATTTGCTGCCAATGGGCTTTCTTATATTTGGCAACTCCACTAGATCCCAAGCCTCATTCTTATCCAAAGATGCCATTTATTCATTCATGGCCCTTTTCCATAGATTTGCTTCCTCTAAATCCACTGCCTCCTTGACAGTTCTAGGATCATCATCAGTAATAGACAAAGAAAAATTTGAATTGAAATCAGATGGACTATACATTTTCGGTAGCCTTCTTTCTCGAACCAATCTCCTCAATACTGGAGTATGAGGATCTTCTTCTTATGATTCATGTTCTTCTGTAGAGTCTAACTCATCATCTTTTAAATCAAACTCTATTTTTTCTGGTTCTTCCTTACTTGGTAGGACTTACTCTTTAACAACATCCTTCATTTCTATAAATACCACATCTCGGCTATACACAACCTTCTTAGTTTCTGGGTTCCAAAGCTTATAACCTTTGAGACCATCTTTGTATCCAATAAAGATACACTTTTCGGCCTTCTTATCTAGCTTACTCATGTTTTCCTTTGGAACATGAACATATGCATCACAACCAAATACCTTGAGATGTGTGAGAGAAGGTTCCTTACGAGTCCATACCTCTTGTGGAGTCTTGTCATCCAACGCTGATGAGGGTGATATGTTGACCAGGTAACATGCAGTACCCACTACCTCTGCCCAAAATTCTTGCCCTAGCTCGACACCACTGAGCATGCACCTTGCTTTTTCCATCAATGTCATGTTCATCCTTTTTGCAACTCCATTCTGCTAAGGTGTATATGGAGTAGTATTCTGCCTTGCTATACCGCACTTCTTACAAAATTCTTCAAATTCATTCCCGCTGAACTCTCCTCCATTATATGTCGTTAGCACCTTAATTCTTTTCTCTGTTTGATTCTCAACAAGAGCCTTAAACTCTTTAAACTTGTTAAAGACTTTGGATTTCTTCCTAAGGAAATATATCCAAGTATTCCTCAATAAGTCATCTATAAATGAGACGTAGTACACAAATTTTCTCAATGATGGGACCGACATAGGTCCAAAAACATCACTGTGAACTAGCTATAAGATTCCTTCTGCCCTCTTTGCACCATAGGGGAGTCTTACCCAATTCTTCTTCCCATATAGACAATGTTCACAGAAATCAAAATCTAGAGAGAATTTAGACATACCTTCAACCATACCTTTACCGTGAAGTAGTCGAAGACCCTTCTCTCCGATATGCCCCAGTCTTTGATGCCACAACATAGCCTTTTCTCCAGAGACTGTGGGAGTTCTTTCTTCTTCAAATCCAATGTTAGGAACAATGGAAATATTACACCCATCACTAATAGTACTTCCTTCCATCTTATACAAAGTTCCAAACTGAAATCCTTTCAGCAACACCATTGCTCCATGAACCATCCTGCAGGTTTCTTTTTCAAATATTGTTTTTACCCCTGCATCGTCCATTTTGCTTACATAAATCAAATTTCTGGCCCAACCTGGGATGTGAAGAACACCATGAAGTGTTCTAATCATTCCATCTATGAGCCTCAACTTGACTCTTCCTCGTCCTATGATTCTGGTTGTCGAATCATCACCTAAGAAAACATTAACTCCATCATACCATTCATATTCGCAGAACCATTCCCTGTGGGGTGTCATATGAAAGGATGCACCAGAGTCAACCAACCATGACTCATGATCTACATGTGTGCTTGAAGAAGCCAAGTACACATCCCCTCCTTCTTCCTTAGAGGTCTTTTCTTCTGTAGAATGAGATTCTTCAGATCCCTTCTTTTTCTCAACCTTGGATCTACACTGCTTCTTGTAGTGCCCTTCTTTTCCACATCTCCAACATACCCTTAAAAAAATTTCGGGAGATTTAGATCTACCCTTAGACTTAGATCTCCCACTTGAGAAATTAGATCTATTCCTTTCCTGGGAACATCCTTTTGCAAATAATGCGTATGTGCTCCATCCTTCCATATTATCTCGTCTCATCTCCTCCGACAACGAGGATGAAACCACTTCTTCAAACTTCAAGGCAGTTGTATTACTACCTATGGCCACAACCAGACCATCCCAGGAGTATGGTAAAGAACACCATAAATTGATACATTTATCTTCATCTAAAATTTTAATCTCAACAAATACTAATTGACTTACCATGGTATTGAAGGCGTTCAAATGCTCTGCCACTGAGTCTCCATCTCTCATCCTCAGGTTATACAACTTCTTTCTCAGGAATAGTTTATTTACTAGGGACTTAGACTAATACAACTTCCCCAACTTTTTCCATAAATCCTTGGTTGTAGCGTCCTCTAACACATTCAGTAATACTGAATCGGAGAGACATAGTCAGATTGTGCTCTTTTCCTTCTGATCCAACTTTTCTAGTCATCTGCTGAAGTTCTTGTAGGTGTGGTACCTAGATCTACCACGATCCATTGATCTCTGTCCACCAATAGATCTTCCATCTTGAGCTTCCACAACTCAAAACTTTTCCCATTAAACTTCTCGATCTCTAGCTTTCAATTGCTTGCCATTTCTTTTCACCTGAAAAATCAATACCAAAGATCTCCCACTGTAACAAGGATTATCACAGTCCCGATTCAAACACTTGACCACAAAGGTGTCCCCCTAAAGCCAATAAAGCTCTGATACCAAATGTAAATTCTAACCTTGTGCAATATCTACTGCAAACAAATATTTAGTAAAAGAACAGAAAAGATACAATGGAAAATACAAACATTACACAGAGATTTTTCCCCTTGAAACCCAAACCGGGAAAACCAGCATATTCTATATTCATTCATATGTTTTACATTGTTTACAATACAATATGCATATAGGAGCCAACGGCATCCAAAACCCTAACCCAATGACCTGGATTAGTCCACAACCCTAATTCCTTAGCCAGAAATAGAAAACCATCGGCAAAAACCATGTGCTGAAAAACCACCTAAATATGTGACATGTTTCTCGAGGCAGAAATTTTTTTCTCAGGGGCGCTGCCCCTGAACCTCCGCGCAGGGGGCTTCACCCTCCTGCACCCCCTGTGCGCCTGGTGCAGACACTCATACACTACTACTCATGTAAATAATATAACACATACCCAACAACATTAATCAACTATCCTATTACCTAGAGACATTATATGAATTTGGAAAGTAGTGATGCTTTATACTAGAAAGTGGGTAGTTGGGAGGATAATAAAACCTGACATTGATCAACTATCCTATTACCTAGAAAACCAATTTTGTATTCTAAGATTTTTTTAACAATACCTTTATTGTCATGAATCTATTGTGCTTAGAAGAGGGGATGTTGTAATTACATTGAAGGGATGTTTTTAAGGGGCATGGTCTTTCTAAAATCTTTTGTCATTTGTTGAGAGCATATAGAAAAATTCCATTTGTCATGTGTTTTGGGTGAATTGAAAAATTCCATTTGTCCTGTGCTTTGGGAAAATTCAAAAACTCTATGTGTCCTATGTTTTGTGTGTATATAATTTTTCCTTATGTCTTGTCCTTTGTCACCTCCTCCTCATCCTATTTTGTCGATCTTACAAATTTGTTCCTTTGGTACATAGACAATAGAAATAAGGAACATGATTCATTGGCCACAAGCTCTAAACATAGACTCCATTTTCATCGATGAAGAGTATGTGACAAATCCTTGGTCTTTTACAAGCAGTAGCATTTCCATACAATGATATCAACCATACAACCAAGGAGAAAATACTATTTCTACCTAAAACCCAGAGGCCTCTAGCAGGAGTGGAAGCCTGCCCCCTTATGAACCACCAACATGTCATTTTAGGTGGTGTGGTTTTCCTTGAATATTGTTGATGATTCAGCCCACATTCGTAGATAACAACCAATGATGACTAGCCTAATTTCCAATTGACAACTGAGTTATTATAAGTTTTACATTATAGAGGTACTAGATAAGTATGCCATGTCTAACTTTAGGGTGGTGGTATTGGAAATGATAAGACAATACAAACCATCTTTCAAACTACCTAACTGATGGAACACTACATATGCATGGTTGTTTCACAAAAGACACTTCTTTAAGGTAGGGATTTTTTCATAGATGATGATAATTTGTTTAGTAATTTAAATCCTTCACTGCGAGTTGGATACGTCAACTGTGATTCACAAATAGATCGTCTCTAGCACTTTTGACAAATTAAAAGGTCAAACAATTGTAGAATTACAATTGAGAAATCCATTTTGGTCGATTGGTCCTTTGCTTCTTTTGACATTCCTCAATTAAAATGGTCTCACGAACAAAACATTATGGCCTAGAATAGGGCTCAAATCCAACTTTACTAGATAGCTCAACACCAAGCCCCAAAAAATCAATCAATTGTTTGTCTTGAATATTCTAAACGAAATTGTGTGGATAGATTGTTAAAAATTAGAAATCATATAGGAAGTACTCAAGAGGTTTTCTACTTCAATGGTCATCTCCATTGGTAGGTTTTTCATCCTCCTCCTATGGGTGAATTTCATATGCACTATTGATGGAACTCTAATCTTGAGAGCTTTCCATTGGGAGTTGATGAGTCATCACTAGTGCAAATTTTTGAGGTGATGACCCTCTCGTGCACTTTGAAATATGGATCTCATCTAAGTCGATTGTTTCCAACCTCTAATTGAATTGGATTGGTTACCCATGAAAATGTCTTGATATATAGAAAAAACTTTCAATTTCCTCCATTTCCAATAGTCCTTGGGAGATTCTCTTTGTATATCATCACTACACTTTTCTTCAAATCTCCATTATAAACAACAATTAGGGTTGATAAGTTTCATCGTATGTATAGAGCCTCTCAAACACCAACACATGTCATTTTATTTTTGGTTTATGTTTTGTCCTAGAAACCTCCATGTGTCATCTACTCATCGGTCTATGTTCCATCATGCAGTGTGTTATCACATATAGTTGTCAAGGGAAGCAGGTTGTCCACTTTCGTGGCCTGTGCAAGAAGCGTCAAAGTGCAACACTCAGAGCGGTCCAATATGGACTCAAAGCGAGCGAGCAAGATCATCTTTCAACAGGCGGAGATCCACCAGGCAAATCGGATTGACGACCATCGGGCGACCGGGATCATAGAGTTACACGAAGTATAGCGGCAGACAGAGTTCTGAAATCGTGAGGCCCATCCTAGTCGTTGATTCTGGGAAGGACACGTGGCACAAGATTAACATTTTGTTGACTCACATAATGGAGCATTCAAAGGGAAGATTCATGAGGATTCGTGAAATGCGAAGTCGCGAAATGAATTGAGCCATCCAACTAGGGGAACACATGGTAGAAGATAAGCAAAATCGCAATTTCACGTTTCAGAGGTTTCAACATAGAGCAAGGCGCGAAGCCCCGAGTCTCGAAATGTCAATAGCCGAGGTCCCGAAATGTCGATGGTCGAAGGTCCCGATGTATTGATATCCCGAAATGTCGATATTCTTCTGGGTCATCCGATTAAAGGGGATGTGTGGCACCTGATCCAAGAGATCGTGATTTCACGACTCGGATATTTTAGCATGGAGTAAGGTGCAAGTTCCTGAAACATGAAATCGAGATGCGCCTGGGAGTTAGGCCCACGATCACAGCCCACGGTCATATGGAAGCAGGGCCATAAAGAAAGGGAAAGCGCCTATTGAGCGGTGGGCAGTTGATATTGTTCAAGGAAATGATCCTAACCGTCAGATTCAAGGCAAATCTTACCGTTGATCCAAATGGGTCGTTTTGCGATTTCGAGCATCGGGATATTTGAAATCAAGGGGAGTGAAAACTCCCGAAATGAGAAATCCCAAAATTTCATAGGGGATAAGCGTTGGGTCATAGCCCGAGGTTGTATGTAGGTAGAGGAGAAGAGTTCACGTGAGTTGTGCTAAGGGCCGAAACGCTAGTGTTGGCCGCTAGAAGAGGTCGCTGCATTTTCTAGGGGCCAAGTCAACTCGGCCTCATTCAGATCTTGATGAAGCAGTTATGAAAGTTGGTGTTGGTAGCTAAAAACTCAGCTCATTCCATGAATGAAAAGCATGGAGGAGCCAGCCATGGAAAATAGAGTTGTCAGCACGTGGTACCCCTACGATTGATTTTCCTACAAAGTCCATATTGATCTAATCTTGCGTCTGACAGAAGAATGCAATGCATCTTGACAGAAGAAAATGTAGACGTTAAGCCTTAAATGCAGTGACCAAAGAATGCTCCTAGTGGGGGATAAATTTTCTGAGTATAAATACTCGGTTTTGATATTTTGTTATGGTCGATGGTAAAGCAAAGCTCTCGTATTGTAAAGTTTTAGTGAAGTCTCTGGTTCTATGGTTACGTATTGTGATCTCGTATTTCTAGATTAATCAAAGTCAGCTTTCTTTCTCCGTCTTATTTGCCTCTGATACTGAGAGAGTTCATGTATGATTGATTCTCATGAATTGTTGTTATTGTGTTATGATGGATGTTTATTGTAATACCGTCATGATTTCTTTCAGTTTCATTGAAATTGGAACCCAATAAGATCTTGTGTTTTCAATTTTTCTTCCTTAGGTTGTTGAAGACCTGATGTTCACAGCATGTCTCTACATTTTCTTACCAAAGTATTCCTCCTACTCACCCTAAATCTGACTTACTAACTGAAGTTGATTCCAGACCTCATTGCTTACGCATACTAGTCCAGTTTCCTGAGTTAAAACAATATTATCTCGAGTCTGCACCCATTTGACCCCTTTAAAAAATCAACCCATGACATAAAATTTTGATTGGTACTGGGCTTACCTTCGACACATTCAGAGGTGACTTCTAGTGCTAACATAGCGTACTACACTTGCCCATCTTTCTCAACACCCCCTACATCCCCTCTTCACTTCACATTTCCTTCATTCTCCAAACATTGTCCTTCGATTTCACTCCATCATCGTCTCTTCACTCTCTTGATTGTTTTTGTAAGGCCTTCCGGGAACCCATTGAATGTGCACACTCCTTGGGCAGATTCGGCGATGGAACAGATTAAGAGCACAAGGAGGAAACAATCAGTTGGGAAAACGAAGACATTTGGGTGTCGGAAGGACCATCTAGGGGAAATATGGTGATGTGAGAGCCTAGGGAGGAACACACCCTTATTCCCTTGCGATGGAAATTGGAGACTTAGGTTGTGTTTGGGAAAGGGTGAGGCAACTTGGGAGCACTCCCAAATAGTGGACCTATTTTTCCTTGGCAGCATGGGCACGCCGGAGAAGTTGAAAAAACCCATTGGCACACCTAGAGAGAGTCATGGTGACTAACATAAGGAGGAGCAAAAGAGAAGGGGTGCACGCCCAAGGGTGGGGCATGTCGATCCAAGAGACATATCGGTTGGTGGGAAAACGAGCTTGTTTGGGTGCACCGGGTCCACATAGGGGCACAATGATCGATTGACTGTGACAATTAGTGAAGTGGTGCGACACACTAAAAATGTATATTATAGCGATGAATAATACCTAGCATCGTTGCCATGAAGGAAATTTTTCCTCAACCCCCATCTGTTGTGATTGACATCTAACAAAAAAATTGAAGGAGATAACTTAATCCATTAAACCATGTTATCTACCCAAAAAACCATAAATATAACATTCAAATCTTAAATAAAAATAAACTACTTTAATTCTCCACACTTCCCAAACTCTGTTAGCCCTAGGGTTTTCATATTACCGCCATTTTAAAAAGCATAGAAAATTACCACCTTATTTGGATGCACTTTTCCCATCCTTATTCCTGTAAAATTTTGGACCTCTCCAATGTAAAGTTCATGTAAAATTAATTAGTTGTGGGATTCGTGGGATGAAGAGACATACGCAATCCCATTTTTTCCATCATTATCTAGTTTGAACATTTATAACATCTAACGACTCCTGAGCCCAGTGAAAATCAATTTGTCAAAATAAAATATTGTATCAAACCTTTGGATGGTAAAACATGGGTTCAATGCTACACACTTGGTTTGACAAGGGAAAATGGAAATAAGTTTATATAGTCCAAGAGTTTATAACATGTAACCACAACTCTAAAACTTTGAGCTTAGTTAAAATCAATTTGTTTGAAATATTTCGTCTGACTGAATATATGTTGTTAATAATAAGCCTGATTGTTATAAACATTTGAAATAGCCTTAAACATAGTAACATGAATTTGTTCCAAATTTTTGTGCAATTGTAATTGATGAAACTTACCACTGTATCTTGATGCGCTTTTTCCATAATTATACATGTACAATCCTTGGACCTCTCTAATGTAAAGTTCATGTAAAGTTTGTTTGTGGGATCCACAAGATGAAGACATACCCAATCACCTGCAAGTTAACATCATATGCAAGAAACCTTACAATCAAAACAAATCATGCAAGTTAATATCATCACAGTTGCCTACAAGTTAAGATCATTGCAAAACACAATTCAAAAATGAATAATACCTAGCCTAGCTACCACAAAGGAAACTTTGTCGCAACCCTCAGTTGTTGTGATTTTCATCTTGTAAAGAAGCAGGAAGTAGATCAAAGAAAGAAACATTTATCCTAGGCATATATAAAACAAAATGGACCCGAAATAGATACGTTCAAAGAAACAACATTACAATTTATAGATGGAAGAATGCTCCAATTTTCTGCAAAAATATTTAGACATTAAATGGGAATTTACGGAAGCGACCATCTTTCGTAAATGTGCATATACAGAATCTATCATTTGTAAATGAAAATTTATGGAAGTCGTCTTTCGTATATCTGCATATACCGAATCCAACTTCCATAAATGTGCATTTACGGAAGCCGCCTTTCATAAATGCGCATATACAAAACTTGTTTTTTGTATATGGAAGGGAGGGAGGGAAAGGGGGTATAGGAAGAGGGAATTCGACATCCATAAATGTTCATTTATAGACGACATATTCTGTATATGCACATTTACAGAAGGTGGCCTCCATATATGTGTGCTTCCATAAATGCACATATACAAAATTTATCATTCGTAAATGCACATTGGAAGTCAGATTTTGTATATGCATGCTTTCATATATGCATACATTCTGAATCCAAATTTCATAAATGCGCATTTACGAAAGCGTGCATATACAAAAGTTTCCTTCTGTAAATGCGCATATATGGAATCTATTATCTGTATACGGAAAGGAGGGAGGGAAAGGGGGGCAGAGGGGGAGGTAAGTCGACTTCCATAAATGTGCATTTATGGATGATAGATTTTGTATATGTGCATTTACGAAAGGTGGCTTTCGTATATGCACGCTTCCATATATGCATATATATGGAAGTGGTCAACTTCCATAAATACGCATATACAAAACCTGTCGTTCGTAAATGTGTATTTATGGAAGTCGAATTTCGACATGCGTATATACAAAATCCAACTTTCATGAATGCGCATTTACAAAATCATGCATATGAGGAAGTCAGCTTCTGTAAATGCACATATATGGAAGTTATCATTCATAAATGCACATTTACGGAAGCGTCCATCTTCCGTAAATATGCATATACGAAATATGTCGTTTGTAAATGCATATTTATGGAAGTCAACTTCTTTATATGTGCATATACCAAATTCAACTTCCATAAAAGTGCATTTACGAAAGCACACATATATAAAAGTCTCCTTCCGTAAATATGCACATTGAAGTCGGATTCTATATATGCGCGCTTCTATAAATGCACATTCATGAAAGTTGTATTTCATATATGCGCATATACAGAAGCACGCATATACAAAAGTCCACTTCCATAAATACGCATTTACGAATGACAGGCTCTGTATATGTGCATTTACGAAAGTTGGCCACATCCATATATGAGCATATACGGAAGCCACCTTCCGTAAATGCGCATATACAAAATCTATCTTCCATAAATGCACATTTATGGAAGTCGACTTCCCTCCCCCTCTGTGATTGTCACCATTGTGACCCGCGTATGTACAACTCTGTACGCGTGTTACAATGGTGATCATCACATACATACATGGGTCACAATGGTGACAGTCGCAGAGGGGAGGGAATTCAACTTCCATAAATGTGAATTTACGGATGACAGATTCTGTATATGTGCATTTACGAAAGGTGGCTTCCATATATGTGCATGTATGGAAGTGATCAACTTCCGTAAATGCGCATATACAGAACCTGTCATTTGTAAATGTGTATTTATGGAAGTGCACTTTGTATATGTGTGCTTCTGTATATGCGCATATACATAATACAACTTTCATGAATGCACATTTACAAAAGAACGCATATACGTAAGCCAACTTCTATAAATACACATATACGGAAACTGTCGTCCGTAAATGCACATTTACGGAAGCAACCATCTTTCGTAAATGTGCATATACGAAAATTTTCATTGTAAATGTGCATTTATGAAAGTCGTCTTCTGTATATGTGCATATACCAAATCCAACTTCCATAAATGTGCATTTACGAAAGCACACATATACGAAAGTTTCCTTCCATAAATGCACATATATGGAATATGTCATTTGTAAATGTGCATTTATGGAATTTGATATGGAAGTTGAATTCCCTATATGTGCACTTCTGAATATGTGCATATACGGAATCCAAATTCTATAAATGCACATTTACAGAAGCTCGCATGTACGAAAGCTAGCTTCTGTAAATGCACATATATGAAAGTTGTCATCCGTAAACGTGAATTTATGGATGATAGCTTCCATATATGTGCATTTACAAAAGCCATCTTCCGTATATGCGTGCTTCTATAAATGCGCATTTATAGAAGTTGGATTTCGTATATGTGCGTATTCAGAAGCACGCATATAGGGAAGTTGATTTCCATAAATGCACATTTAAGGTTGAAAGATTCCATACATGTGCATTTACGGAAGGTGACTTTTGTATATGCGTTCTTTCATAAATGCGCATTTATGGAAGTTGGATTTGGTATATGCACATATACAGAAGTAAACTTCCATAAATGTGCATTTACAAATGCCAAATTCTATATATGCATATTTATGGTAGATAGACGCTTCCGTAAATGTGCATTTATGAAAGAAAACTTATGTATATGTGAAATTACCGAAGTTGACTTCCATATATGCATCCTTTCGTAAATGTGCATTCATGAAATTTGGATTATGTATATGCGCATATACAAAAGTCGACTTCCACAAATACGCATTTACGAATGACATGTTTTGGATATGTGCATTTACGAAAGTTGACCACTTCCATATATATGCATATAGGGAAGCGTGCATATATGGAAGCCACCTTTCGTAAATGCACATATACAAAATCTGTCATCCGCAAATGCACATCTATGGAAGTCAACTTCCCTCTCCCTTTTCCCCCCTTTCCCTCCCTCCCTTCCATATACGGACAACAAATTCCATATATGTGCATTTATGGAAGGTAGTTTTCGTATATGCGCGGTTCCGTAAATGCTCATTTATGAAAGTTGGATTCGATATATATGCATGCATATATAGAAGCTGACTTTCATAAATGTGCATTTACAAATGATGGATTTCGTATATGCACATTTACGGAAGCGCACATATATGGAAACCGCCTTCCATAAATGTGCATATACAGAATATGTTGTCTGTAAATGTGCATTTATAGATGTCGAATTCCCTCTCCCTCTACCCCCTTTCCCTCCATTCCTTCTGTATACAAATGATAGGTTTTGCATATGCGCATTTACGGAAGGTGGCTTCCGTAAATGCACATTTATGGAAGTTGGATTCAGTATATGCGGATATATGGAAGCTAACTTCCATAAATGCACATTTACAAACGACAGATTTTGTATATGCACATTTATGAAAGATGGTTGTTTCTGTAAATGCGCATTTACAGATGACAAGTTTTGTATATGGGCATTTACAGAAGTCGGCTTCTGTATATGCACGCTTTCATAAATGCCCATTTATGAAAGTTTGATTTCGTATATGTGCATATACAAAAGCATGCATATACGGAAGTCGACTTCCATAAGTACGCATTTACGAATGACATGTTTTATATATGCGCATTTACGGAAGCTGACCGGTTCTGTATATGCACATTTACAGAAGTGTGCATATACGGAAGTTGTCTTCCGTAAATGTGCATATATGGAATATGTCGTCCATAAATGCGCATTTATGGATGTCGACTTCTCTCCCCCTCTGCCCTCGTTCCCTCCCTCCCTTCTGTAAACATACAACAGATTTTGTATATGCGCATTTACAAAAGATGACTTTCGTAAATGCGCATTTATGGAAGTTGGATTCAGTATATGCGCATATACGGAAGCATGGATATACAGAAGTTGACTTTATTATATGTGCGCTTCCATAAATGTGCATCTATGGAAGTTGGATTCTATATATATGCATATACAAAAGTGCACATATATAGAATTAGACTTCCATAAATGTACATTTACAAACGACAACTTCCATATATGTGCATTTACAGAAGTTGTCATCTGCAAATGTGCATATACAGAAGTGGTCAGCTTCCATAATGCGTATATAGAGTGAAGGAGGGGGATATAGAGTGAG
>JZKD02S1672860.1:872033-896393 GCA_000966675.3 Picea glauca | reverse complement strand
TGACCTGGATTAGTCCAAAACCCTAATTCCTTAACCGGAAATAGAAAACCATCGGCAAAAAACCATGTGCCGAAAAAACCACCTAATATCATGTGGTCCCGGAAATATGTCATCCAGGTAATATGTCATCTCGGAAATATGTCGTCCTAGAAATATGTCGGCCCGGCGGAAATATGTCGGCCCGAAAAGAAAAAAAAAAAAATTCGGGGGCTCCGCCCCCCTGCACCCCCCGAGGGGGGGCCTAGCGCCCCCCCCTCTAACCCCCCTGCGCACCCGGCATAGGCACTCAGACACTACTACTCGTGCAAAGAATATAACACATACCCAACAAAGGCTACTCTTGAAAGCATTCCAGTTTACTGGCTATCCCTGGCTAACATCCCCTGCTCTATTGTTAATAATATTAAGAAGCTTATGTATAGTTTCTTTTGGTGAGGAAACAAGGATCATCCACATTTACATCTTTTTCGATGGATGTCGCTGGCCTTACCAAAGAGTCATGGTGGTTGTAGATTCCAGAATATTTTTCTCTTCAGCAAGTCATTAGCAACAAACACGTTATGGAGATTTCTCATGGTAAGGGTATGTGGCACGATGTCATTATGGATAAATACATAACATCAAATTCGATCATTAGATGGTATAGATCTAAAACTTTCAATCCGACATCGGTGTCAAAGATATGGATGGGCTTACTGAAATCCATTCACCTGATTACACATTGGCTCTGTTGGCATCCGAGGTCTGACCAACAAGTGGAGATAGGTATAGATAGAATAATGGGTCTGGAGGACATTTATTTTCTCTCTCCTTAGTTGATTTCGGCTTAAAAACAAAAAAATATCATGACGCTTTCACAGGCTTGGAATATTGAAGGAAGATTTGGTCTTTCTCCTACATGGTACAGCTAGACCGACCTGGACCTATCGGACCCATTGACAGTTGAATGGGATTGCTACATAAAAGCTCTCACGAATTCAGGTATTTCCATTGGAGAAGAAAACGACACTTTAATGTGGACTGCCAGAGACCAATCTGGAACTTTGTCTTCCAAAAATGTATACATGGCTTATATTTCTACACAGAGTATTAGCAAAAATTCAGGGTGGCGACGAGGATTATGAAAATGGTCAATACAGTTAAAGATTAAACTTTTCACGTGGATGAATTTAGAGGGGAAGATACACACTTGGGATATGCTTCAGAGGAAAGGTTGGAACAACCCAGGACATTGCACTCTTTGCCGATGCTCCCCCAAAGACATTAATCACTTATTCAACTCTCGTTACTTCAATAAATCCACCTAGCATAGATTAAAAACTCTTCTCCATCTTAAGTTTTTTTGGAAAGGCGAGATGGTTATAGACTGTTATCAACAATGGACAAAATAAAAATCTAATATTCCCTATCTTCTGGCTCTTTCTTGCTGGTATATTTGGCTGGAAAGGAACACAACAATTTTTGAAAACAGTTCTCCTTCAATTAGTCGGGTGATCGTCAAAATTGTGAGCGCACTACAATTGAAGACAGGCAAGCAAAATTTACAGAAATCGCGCCTTAGTGAGTTTACACACTGGGAGAGCTACTCGGTAGCTTGTTTTGATGGTGCAGCCAACACATATGGGCACCATTGTGGCGCTGGCGGTTTTATTAAATTTTATGATTCCAGGATTATTAGATGGACTTTGAATTGTGGGTATGGGGCAAATACAAAAGCCGAACTAATGGGAGTTTGGGCAACCTTGAAGGTTGCACATCATCTTACACTTACAAGATTACAAATCCTGGGCGACTCAAAGGTGGTGACCGACTGGCTCAACAAAAAAGGGAAGCTATAGGTAAGTGCCATCGAGGGTTGGAAGTATAAAGTGTAGGGGCTACTAAATCTGTTCCAAGATCTAAATTTTCAACATATTTACAGGATACACAACTCAGAGGAAGACCATCTATCCAAAAAATCCTTCATAGAACCTGAAGGAAGGATCACTTATTACAGCTGGGAAAATGACATTGAGGGCCAAAGAGAATACATTTCCCTCACATAGTGTGGTCTGATAGTAAAAGGCACAAGTGATTTCTCAAATTTTTCCATGTTTTGTTATAGTCCAAAGTGAAGTTTTAAGCTTTGATGGATCCATTGTTCTATAATTCAAAGACTTTGGTATATGATGTCATTCACAGACTTAGGGCTCATTAGTTTTTTGTAATGTGATCTTCCTGTTATGAAACAGTTATATTATACTAATATAATGGAGAATTTTTTTTTTGGAAAAAAAAAAGTGATGATATATAAAAAAAATGATTGAGCAAAATCAAGTATTGTATTCAATTTAACAATGATATAAGGTAAAACAATAGGGTGAAATATTGATTTCAATGTTAATGATATAACATAAAAAAATAGGGTGCATTGATTTTAGTGATAATACTATGAAAAATGATTCAATGCATTAATTAATTGAAGAAATGATAAGAAGGAAATTAATCTTCTATATTGATTTCAACTGTGAGATACAACAATTCATCAAATGAATTTAACAATAACGTAGTGAAAACAAATTTCAAAATAGATATTATAAGTTGAAGTCATGTACTTTGTTTGGTTATGTGTGATTTATCTATTAGTATTTGCACATTAAAACAATTATAATATTAAGTTATATAAAATGTGAAAAACATGCTAACCGAGAGTTTACAGAGTCCCCCCTAGAGGCTAGGATGGGTTTAGAGGCTACCATTCCATTGTGGACCACCTTCTTACATTTAGGATCATTGAAGAGGAGCGTTGTAATGATGAAACCGATCTCCTTTGTTGTTTCGTTGATTTTAGAAAAAAATTTGACACTATTCCCACGACTTAGAAGAGCTTAAAGTCCCTTTCGAGTTAAGAGTTGTTGCAATAAGTCTATATGAGAAAGTTATTGCCAAGTTTAGGAACATTGAGGACTGGTCAAAAGAAATAAATTGTAATTTATAGGAATCAAGCAAGGTTGTCCCCTATCCCCTATCATTTTTTGCATCTATATTGATAAGTTAGAAGATTATTTGGAGGATGGAAGCTATGTTGGCCCAACTCTCGCAAGTATAGTAATCATCCTCGTTATTTATGTTGATGATATTGTTCTTATGGGGAAGAGTCCCTGTGACCTAGGTAAGAAACTAATAACCCTCAAGAACTTCTGCTATAGCATGGGCATGACTGTGAACATTGACAAAACAAAGGTTATGATAATTAAATCCAAAAGGATCACCTACGATACATTTTTTTATGACAACAATAACTTGGAGGAAGTGTCTTAATACAAGTATCTTGGAGTTGATATCCACCACAAGCTCAATTGGAACTACAACGTTGAAAAATGGATAAATGGAGGGTAGAAAGCTTATTATGGGCTCGAAAACAATTTTAAATCAACAAACCTTTTCCTTTGGGATAAAAAATCTTCGCTTTCACACTTTCGTCACTCCAGTCATCTTATATGGATGTGAACTTCGAGGTTGCGGTATATTTAGATAATCTTGGAGAAAGATAGAATAGATCCAAAATGATTTTATAACTTATAATATCAAAATTAAGGGAAATACACCCTATCCTATCCTCTTCATAGAAGCATGTCTTTCATCATTTGAGAGAACTTTTATGATTAGATACCTAATGTACAAGAACAAGATAAACAACATGGATGACAAAAGGCTCCCCAAAATTGCTTCAAACTCTAGCCAAAACCACCAGCGACTCAAGTGAGAATGACATAAAGATGTCAAATCTTCGCTAAATCATTTGGAAATACAAGAAGAATCCATCATGCAGAATATTGATAATATCACTTCTAAATTTAATGAAAATATGTGGTGTGATAAAGAATTAGTGGATAAAAGGAAATTAAGATACTACAGGGAGGTGGTCAACCATAATTTATAAGATCAAAATTACCGCTCAGTTTTGAAAAGTGCAAAGAAGAAAATCAACATTGCTAAAATAAGATTAAACTCTCATGAACAACATAATGAAATGGGGGATCCCAATTTAAAAATATCTTCCAAATTACCGACCTTCCTAACCTTCTAAGTCATCAAAACTATGGTGATCTCGGAACGCTTCTCTCAATGTTTTTTTAGCATAGAAATACAGTTTTAAAGAAATTGAAGTAATATCTTACCTGCTTAAGGTCTGATAGACCAATTGGTCTCAGTGGACGTTAATCATCATCATCATCATCATATTGAGTAAATAAAAAACTATGTGTTGAAAACAATAACATTAAATATTAAGTGAACTATCTTAGTTGTGTTCTCTAAGATATTCTTGGAGAAAGTTTTAAGGAATTATCTTAGTTGTGCTATTTGATTTAGAGCAATTAGTTGTAATGATTTAATGCAAAAAAAATATGCATTGATTTAATTGCTGATACAATAAAAAATGATTTAGAATAATCAATTAGTTGTATTCAATTTAACAATGATATTACATTAAACAATAGGGTGCATTAATTTCGGTGATAATATAACATAAAACAATAGAATACATTGATTTCACTGATAATACTATGAAAAATGATTCAATGCATTAATTAATTGAAGAAACAATACAAAGAGAATTAACACAATGATAAATGATTTGGAGCAATTAGTTACATTGATTTAATACAAAAAATGCATTAATTTAAGTGGTGATACAATAGAAAATGATTTAGCATAATCAAGTAGTTGTATTCATTTTAACAATGATATAACATAAAACAATGGGGTGCATTGATTTCAGTGATAATGATATAGCATAAAACAATAGGGTGTATTGATTTTCGTTATAATACTATGAAAAATGATTCACTCCATTAATTAATTGAAGAAATGATACAAGAAAATTAATCCTCTATATTGATTTCAACTATGAGATACAACAAATCATCAAGTGGAATGAATTTAGCAATAAAGTAGTGAAAACAAATTTCAAGACAAATATTATAAGTTTAAGTCATGTACTTAGTTTGGTTATTTGTGATTTTTGTATTAGTGTTTGCACATTAAAACAATTATAATATTAAGATATATAAAATGTGAAAAACCTGCTCCACCTAGAGTTGACACATGTCCCTACTAAAAAAATAATATAATATTGAGTAAATAAAAAATTATGTGTCCTTGGAGAAAGCTTTAAGGGAACTATTTAGCTATGCTATCTAATTTAGAGCAATTAATTGCATTGATTTAATGCAAAAAATATGGATTGATTTAAGTGACGATACAATAAAAAATGATTTAGCATAATCAAGTAGTTGTATTCAATTTAAAAATGATATAACATAAAACAATAGGGTGCATTGATTTCAATGACAATGATATCACATAAAACAATATGATGCATTGATTTCTATGAAAAATGATTCATTGCATTAATTAATTGAAGAAAATATACTAAATAATTAATCATTTATATATTGATTTAAACTTTGAGATACAACAAATCATCAAATATAATGAATTTATCAATAACACAATGAAAACAAATTTCAAAAAAAATATTATAAGTTGAAGTCATGTATTTTGTTTGGTTATGTGTGATTTATCTATTTGGTTATGTATTAAAACAATTATAATATTAAGATATATAAAATGTTAAAAAATGTTCAACCCAGAAAAACAAAAGACAAAAGATTGAAATTGATCACTATGTAAATATTTGTAATTTACTACATTTTGAATATTATCACTTTTTTCATCATTGTACATTAACATATTCCTCATGTAACTCATTAACTATACTTTTGATTCATACTCTATATATACTCAACAAACTTACGTCATATAGATAGATATATTGTTGTTGATATGCAAAGTTTGTGTGACTGCCCACAACTGAAACCTCCATAGATCCATCTTAACCCCGGATTTATCAAGCTGAGAGAAGGATATCAAATCTCTTGAGATGCAAACCTAACATTTAACCTTTCCTCAAGTGTTGCACTTTATAAAAGGTTTGCACCTTTAGAAATTTGACCCTTCTCGAAATTTGATAGATCCGAAGTTATGATGAATCTATGCTAGTAAATAATTTTAAAATAAGAATTTAATTTTTTCCATCATTTAAAAATAAATAAAACTTTATCACACTATACAATCTATTTGAGAATAGTAAATAAAAACTATATAAATATATAATGTGACACTATACCATCTATTTTAAAAGTTATATATATATATATATATATATATATATAAATCATAAAATGTTGTTATTTTAAAATATCTTTTAAAATAAAAATAAAGTATTTTACATATAACATTATATAAAAAAATTCTTCATAGATTATTATATATAGTATTAGTTCCCAATTGTAACCTTGCTGGCTCTATTTGTTTTTTCATAATTCAATGTCGACCGTGGTACTAAAAACATGACAGCAGCTCCAAGAATAACAACTTGCAAAATGTTCATTGAGCAGTGGCCATTGGAGTTGGTAAGTCCATATAATAGTTATAAACATTTAAGTTGGTAACACCAAAGAGTCAAGAACATGTTGTGGTTCCACACGTGGCGCAAAATGTCTCCACGTGTGGGTTCTGTTGTAATACGTCGGTGGCATAGTCAAAGATTTCCACGTGTGGGGCCTGGTGTAATACGTCGCGGCTTGTCGGTTCCGTGGGTAAGGGCAATGTCAGAAAGTTTTCCATACCTAGAGGTATGGGTACCACCTTTGCTTTCCTTGATACAATAAGGTTTTCCATTCTCGTTTCATTCAATCTTGACCGTATTAATTTTAAATTATTAAAACAAATAAATAATAATTTGTTTTTATTTTTATTTTTTATATTTGCTTCTGGTAAGGTATATTGAAATGCTTTAAAAGTAAAAATAATATGAGTTTCAATTAGTTGCCTAATTTTCTTGTTTTCAATAAACTTTTTACTATGTTATATAAATATTTACATTAAATTAACTTTTTTCAAATTTAAAAAATAGTTTTTCAAATCTTTTAAAATTGATTTTTTTTATATTGATTGATGGATATGATTGATTAAATCATTTTTATCTGGTTTAATAATTATTTGTCAAATAATTAAAATGAATTTAAGTTCATACTTACATCATTGTATTTACATGAATTAATTATTTACACATTAATGTATATAATTAATAACACATTAATTATGTTATTTAAAACATAACATAATAGGAGTATAATAGGAGCATTGATTTCACTACTGTGAAAAATAATTAAGTGTATTATTTCATTGAAGATATAATACAAAGAAAATTAGTTGTATTGTTTTATTGAAAAACAATATACATTGATTTAAGTATTGATATAATAAAAAATGATTTAGTATAATTAAGTAGTTGTATTCATTTTAACAATAATGTAACATAAAATAATATGATATATTGATTTCAATGATAATGATATAACATAAAACAATAGGGCGCATTGATTTCAGTAATAATACTATGAAAAACATTAATTAGTTAAAGAAATAATATGAATGAAATTAATCCTTCAACTATAAGATACAACAAATCAAAATCATTAAGTGAAATGAATTTAGCAATAACGTAGTGAAAATAAATTTCAAAACAGATATTATAAGTTTTTCCCAATAGAAAATTCACTCAAATTATATTAATGAAAATATAATTTTTTTACGTCTTCAAGACCATAACTAATGATCATTATAGAACTAGTCCATAGATCATGCTAAAAAAAACTACTACATCCCCAATGGAAACCAGAAAGTCACAATTACCAACACGCAGGCTGAAAAATGAGAAACAAAATAGGGGTAACAACCCCAAACAAAACACAGAAAATAAACTGAACCAGATGCCGCACGCCCCCAAAGGATCTCAAAGTGAATATCCAACACCGCACGCCCCTAAAGGACCTCAAAGTGTTAAACATTAAACCGCATGCCCCCGGTGGACCTCAAAGCTCTGGTCCAAAACCTCTTCTAGCCAAGGCAAAAGAGGTCAAGTGAGACCAGAAAAACCAAAGAGAGGACAAAACCCCCATTGCAAGAAACCCCATAAAACCTCCATCAAAACTCTAGAGAATACTGTCGCGCAACGGGAGTAAAGGCAGAGGTCGATACAACATATGGTAAAAGCATAGAGAAGTTTTTCCCCAAAACAGGTCGTAGATTCTGAAACTCCACCTTCCGCAGAGCACCTCCACACCGCAGGCCCTTAGGAAAGTGCCCCTCTGCTATCACCGATGGACCCAACATCCATCGCGCCGCTCCGCAAGTTTGCACGCCCTAGTAGCTCTCGCCCTCGACCACGCTTTCCTAGCCTCACACCCTCGCCCTCGCCCGTGACCATGCTCTCCCTGGAAGTAGCCCACACCTTCGCTGCGCTCACCCATCTCCAAGGTATACAGGGATGCGGCTAACAAACCCTAGCCGCAGAGCCCCCGCCGTCTCATTCCTCACAAAAGTAAGTTCATTTTCACTTGGACTTGAAACCAACAAATATTATAAGTTGAAGTCATGTACTTTGTTTGGTTATATGTGATTTATCTATTAGTATTTTCACATTAAAACAATTATAATATTAAGATTATGTGTGATTTATTTTTTATTTTTTACAGGAACGGTTATGGGATTGTATTTATCACTTGGCTTAAATGCCTTTAATCTGATTACAAAAATGAGGAGCAGTCAAGTTTTCCTCTACTGTGAGTGCTTCCAATGCCCAAATACTCAAAAACCAGAGATTTCTACAACTAGCAACTGACTCAATCTCTGTTATATTCCCTAACTTGTGAATACAGACGAATTGATTCAGTAAAATGTGGAAGAACATGCAAGTACTAAACTCTCTTAAGGAATGGGATCCTAATCCTCGTCCCTGTCTCTTAGAAGGGAGTCGACTGAAAGAAGAGCTGATTTGTTGGCTTCTGCGTCAGCGTCCTTGTTATTCTCCCTCAACACATGGAAGAAATTTATACTCAGAAAGGACTTAATTAGGGACTTGATTCTTGACACCAATCTTGCTAACCTGAGGTATTTGGGAGGGGAATTGTCCACTATAGCTTTTATAATCGTCTGAGAGTCACCAATTACACTAACCTCTTTGATGCCTCGCTCTTTGACTTGTTTGAGACCTTGAAACAAAGCAAAAACTTCTGCTTGGATGCTGGTATTATGGCCCAAACCCCAGATGAATCTATGTTCAATTTTTCTTGCTGGATTCTTAATGACACCACCTGCTCCAGCTTTCTCGAGATTGCCTTTAGCTGCCCCATCGAAGAGAAGAGTGTGTTGAGAATGGTTAAGCAGCCAAGCTGAAAAGTCTTTTTCGTTGAGTCGAATTTGCCAATCTTTGTTTGGCTTGCTTTGTCTCGCCACTTGTTCAAACTGGAGGCCCAACCTTTCTCCCCAATCAATTTCCTGCTGGCTTAAATTTGTTGCCTCAAGTTGGATGCCTAGGCTTTCCTTCAATTGGTGTTTGATTATGGCCGAAGAAAACTTCACCTCTTGCACTTGATGTCTGAAAATTCTCCTGTTCCTTTCAAGCCAAATTTGCCAACAAATGATTTTTGCCAGGGAGTGCCAGATCACCTTGAAGCCTTCATTTTTTGGAAATGCCCCTGGATAACTGCTTTTCCAGGTAGCAAACAACTCAGCGATGGAGGTGGGACAGGTAAAAGCGTAACTCCAGGGTTCCAGAGCCTCGTTCCAGATCTCTCAAGCAAACTTACATTCCATCATTAAGTGACTAAGGTTCTCTTCATTTTTGAGGCACATTATGCATCATGAGGGCCCATGAATGCCTCTTTTCTTCAAGAAACCCTTTGTCAGAATTATATTATAACACATAAGCCAGCAGAAGAAATCTATTTTAGGAATTGTTTTATGACTCCAAAGCCCCTTCCAAGTCGCTGGGTTAGGAGGGACGTGAGGCTGTTGCATCAATTTTTCGTAGCCTAGAGCCACTGTATAGCTACCGGATTGGGATCCCCAACCACGTTTATCTTGTCTCCTGGCGTGGATCGGGGCCATGCTCTTCAGGTAATTGAGAAGAGTATCAACATCTTGCTTCAGCTCCAAAGGAACCTGGAGTGTCTTCCAACCAAGCCAATTGGATTCTTCCTAGCATGAGATATCCCAAAGTGTATTGAGGCTTGCATTGTCCATCCACACTCTAAGTGCGCACAACGAGCTAAATTCGGCGAGTGGGGGGTGATCCATGATTCTATCTTCCCAGATTTTGATGAGTTTTCCATTGCCTGGGATCCAATACGCATTAAGCTTTATCATAGGGACAACTTTAACACAAAGCTTGAAGAGGAGTGATCCGTTTTTTGGAAGAGAGCTGTCAAGGAAGCGTTTTCTTTGACCCCTAAAGTATTTTTTCCACAGTGCAATTTGCGCCCAGCCTGGCTTTGGAGCGATTATTTTCCAGACTTGCTTGGCTCCCATTGCCACATTTTGAACTCTGAGATCTTTAAAATTCAGACCACCTTCTAACATGGGCTTGTTTATTTTGTCCCATCTTACCAGGGGGATTCTCTTTTCATTCAGCTTACCATCTTTCCAGAAGAAATTGCGAATGTACTCTTCCATTTTCTTGAGGATACAAGCTGGAGCTAGCATAACAAAAAATTGAAAGATTGGGAGACTGTTAAGGACAACATTGATAAGCACTGTTTTACCAACATGATTGAGCCAAGAGAAGCCCCAGGCATGAATCTTGAGCTTGAAGTGATCTAGGAGTGGGAGCTAATCTTTGCTAAAAGCTGCCTTTTGAAAAATTGGAAGTCCCAGGTAATTGAAAGAAGACCAGTTAGAAGAGGTTGCAAAGCCCAAGCATCTGGAAATGGCACTGAGAGTGCTGCCAGGAACATTCCAACAGTAAATTTGGCATTTCCCTTTGTTTAGGATACTTCTCGTAGCCTCGCAGTAGTCATCCAACACTCCTTTGAAGCGAGCAGCTGAAGTCAAGGTGGTTGGACCCATCAAGAGAGAATCGTCGACGAATAACGCATGATTAACATTTTTTACTCCTCTTGCAATGTTCAGGCCCATTATCTCTTGGTCTGTCTGTTTTTTTTCCAAATAAAAGCTTAAAACAGAATCTTGGAGGATGAAAAGGAGGGGGGAGAGAGGGCACCCCTGTCGGAGCCCTCTTGAGGCTTTGAAGAATTCTGTTGCTCGCCCATTCACCAAGGGAGCAATCCAAGGTTCAACAATACAAGCCTGAATCCAGTTGATGAAGCTACTCTCGAATCCAAATTTATGCATAAAGTCAAAAAGGAAACTGTGTCTGACACGATCAAAGGCATTTGCGAGATCAAGCTTGATGAACGTGCCCTGTTCTTTTCGATTCAGACTTGAGTGTATCACCTCTTGAACTAGGATAAAGTTTTCCTTGATCTGTCTCCCCTAAAAAAATCCCCCTTGATTCTCGGGGATAATAGAAGGGAGCAAACTTTTCAATCTGCTGGCAATCACCTTTGTTATCAGCTTGTAGCCAATATTGCAGAGAGATATAGGACGAAATTTGTTGAAGACATTGGCTCCCTTTTCCTTAGGGATGAGGGAAAGGAAGGCAGAATTAGTGTTGCCCCCAATTTTCTGGCATGCTTGGGACTTCAGGACTAGTTTATGCAAGTCCTTTTCGACTATCTGCTAATAGATTTGAAAAAAGTTGGCTGTAAACCCATCTGGTCTGAGGGTTTTATCGGGCTCCATGGTGAAAAGGACAGTCTTAATTTCTTCTTTGGTCACCTTATCTTCGAGAGTCTGGTTCATTCTCTTGGTGATCATTGAAGGAACAACCTCGAGGAATTTGGAATTCTGGTCCCTCTCCCCTTTTTCACTATAAGGGTTTTTAAAATGGGAATAAGCTGCCCTTTTGATGTTGGAAAAATCTTTGTGAGTAGTGGCATATTCTTTGATTTCTGCGATGGAATTAAAGTTTCTTCTTGCTTGGGCTTGTTTGTGGAAGAAGGAGGTGTTCCTATCTCCTGCTTTTAGCCAAATTCTGCGAGATTTATGTCTCCAATATTCTTCCTCCAACAAACATGCTTTGTGAAACTTTTGTTGTAAATCTGCTTCCTTGTCTAAAACTTCTTTTGTGATTTCTACACTTTCCGTTTGTAGATGGTGGAGCTCCATGTTGGCTTGAACTTGTTTTCTTTCAGAAGCTGGTTTAGGGAGGGTTTTGGCCCATCTTTTCAAGACTGCTTTCACTCTTCTGAGTTTTTCCTCCCAGACGTAGAAAGGAGATCCCTTGACAGGCTCCCTCCAACTTTCCTCTACCTTCCTCATGAAATCCGATTCCTTGACCCATAAAGGGCTGAATCTGAAAGGAATAGGACCTAGATTTTTTTGGACCAGGAATTCAAGTTTTATGAGCTTATGGTCTGATACACTGCAAGGGAGAATATGCATACTAGCCTCTAGCCCTAATAGAAGGAAATAACTTTGAACAAGAAATCTATCAAGTCTTGCTGCAATATGAACAGGTCCTATTCTTTTATTTGACCAAGTGTACTTACCATTGGAGAGCTTAATGTCAAGAAGATCCCACTCTTGCACGAGGTCCTCAACCCATTCTCTTGTCGGGCTCCTGACAATACTACCTCCTTGATTCTTTGACGAAAGCAGGGTGAGGTTAAGGTCACCGACGATGATGCCACTTTCTAAATTCTCTGTTTCTGCCAGATGCCTGATGGACTCCCAACAAGCTTTTTTTTCCCCTGCATTGACTGGCACGTAAACGTTGAAGAGGCTGATGACCTCCTTTGTGTCCATAAGATGAAGTTTCAAAAATAGCCAATGATCATTTGAAATTTCAGTGATCATCACGTACTTGCTGCTGTTCCAAAGAGAGCCTAACCCCCTGAGGCTCCTCTCGCCGAAATAGCCTGACCTCCACCTTTCTTACAGAATTTCTTGCTAATTTGAAGGAAGTCTTTGCCCTCCATTTTTGTCTCCTGGATTAAGAGAATATCAGGGCATTCTATTCTTATGAGGCTTCTCACGGCTTCTTCTTTTATTTTGTTCCCCATACCCCTGCAGTTCCAGGAGACGACCTTCATCACTTACTTTTCTGGGCGTGTTGGGCTCCCTTGGAGCCGTGTGCCTAGTTCCTTGTCATCTTTGGGGTTTTTGTCAATAGTTTCTCAAGGGTTTGTTGGCTGCCCCGAAGCTTATCTTTGTAAGTTTCCTGCTCTCTTTTATCTCGGGCAGAATTTCGGCCTCTTGTCGATCTTCCGACTGAAGTTTGTGTGTCCCCTATTTCTCCTTCCTCTTCTGAGTCCTTCGAATCTTGTTCCTCCTCTTTAGCTTCAGCTTATTTGTCCTTGAGGCTTTTAGAGGTGCTTTCCCCTATCCTCAGAGCTAAGGATACCCCTTTGTTAGGAGATGGTGACTTTTGTTTTTCGACCTCAAGGATTTCATCTGATGTTGAGCTTAAGGGCCCGAATTTGTTTGATTGGCCGATTAGGGAGAGGCCATGCTGATCCAGAGCTGACTGGGGGCCTTTGTCTTTTGGAGCCCCGGATTTGGCAGTTTTAAGGGAGATTTTTGTATGTTTGATTTGGTTCCAGCCTTCCTCCTTCTCACTTGCTTTCTCACCATTGCTCTGGCAACCCCTAGAAAAATGTCCATAGACATGACATTTACGGCACTTGAATGGTAGTTGCTCGTAGTCTAATTTCTGCATATGAGTGCAGCTACCGACTTTGATTTTTATTGCCTCCGGTAGACCCACCTCTAGATTGATGTCAACACAGATTTGGGTGCAGTCATATTGGTCCTTATTGTTAGCCCGATCGATAAACTTTCCCAGTGCATTACCTATGTGTTGCAAAGAGTCCCAATTCCAACAGTGAACTGGGAGGTTCGAAAAAATGACCCATACTGGAACGACAGTAGGGATGTCCACTTCTGGATCGAAGTCCAACATCCACTTGTTAAGATATAGGCCCTGAGGGCCCGTTCCGAAAAATAAGATCTTTGTCCTCTTTTGCAGTGAATTCAAGCAAAAAGAAGCCTCTTCCCAGGAAATAAGAGGTTACACTATTCTTAATCAAGGGTTTCCAGTTTTTGGTCACCCGGTTCTCCATTGCTTTTGGTGAGGGCCAAAGGCCAGTAAATTGTCCCACCAAGGCACGATCTGTCAATGACAGGGTGACCTGGATCGGTTTCTTTGGGGGGAGGGAGATCTCGGGAATATCTTCTAACCTTTTCACGAACTTGGGGGATTCAAAGGTCTTCTTTTTCGGCAGGGAGACAAGCAAATGATTGAAGACTTCCTCAGCAATTGGGGTGGGCGTCAAGGGAGGAGCCCAACACCTCCATGGCAGCGTGAGGGGCCCTGGAACAGACGTGCGCGGGCTCACGGTTCGCCTGGTTGCGGGCTCTCGAAAAACGAGAAGAATTTCAATAAGATTATGTGTGATTTATCTATTAGTATTTGCACATTAAAACAATTATAATATTAAAATATATAAAATGTAAAAAACTATGTGTCTCTCAGATATTCTTGGAGAAAACTTTAAGGGAACTATCTTAGCTATGCTCTTTGATTTAGAACAATTAGTTTCATTGATTTAATGCAAAACAAAAGAATTGATTTAAGTGAAAGCTTTAGGGGAACTATCTTAGCTATGCTCTCTGATTTAGAGCAATTAGTTGCATTGATTTAATGTAAAAAAATATGCATTGATTTACGTGATGATATAATAAAAAATGATTTAGCATAATCAAGTAGTTGTATTCAATTTAATAATGATATAACGTAAAACAATATGGTGAAATATTGATTTCAATGATAATGATATAACATAAAAAAATGGTGCATTGATTTCAGTGATAATACCATGAAAAACTATTCAATGCATTAATTAATTGAAGAAATGATAAGAAGAAAATTAATATTCTATATTGATTTCAAGTGTGAGATACAACAAATCATCAAGTGAATTTAGCAATAACCTAGTGAAAATAAATTTCAAAATAGCTATTATAAGTTGAAGTCATGTACTTTATTGGGTTTAGAGGCTACCATTCCAATGTGGACCACCTTGTTACATTTAGGATCATTGAAGATGAGCGTCGTAATGATAAAGCCAATCTCCTTTATTGTTTTGTTGATTTTAGAAAAAAAATTGACACTGTGCCCAGGACTTAGATTCATATTCTCTATATATTCAACAAAGATATACATATTGTTGTTGATATACAAAGTTTGTGTGACCGTCTACCAATGGAACCATCTTAGATCCATCTTAACCAAGTATCTATCAAGCTCCTATAGAGATCATCTAGGTGCAAACCTTTAACCTTTTATCAAGTGTTGCACTCTAAAAAAGGTTTGCATCTCTAGATATTTGATCCTTCTAAGTTTTTCATAGATTAAGAGTTAAGATGAATTTATGTTGGTAAATAGTTTTTAAATAAGAATTTGATCTTTTTCTATCATTTAAAAAAAATTAAAACTTTATCACAATGTACAATCTTTATGAGAGTAGTAAATAGAGACTATATGAATATACAATGTAACAATATGCAATCTATTTAGGATTTGTAATAAATATATATACTTATAAATTTATAAGTCATAAAATATTTTTATTTAAAAAAATAAAAGAAAATAAAGTATTTTGCATATAATATATATATATATTTTTATATCAAAAAAATCTTCATATACTATATTGATATAATATTAATATATATATTAAAAATAATATATATATATATATATTAAAGATTGTGTCATCTTTATGACATTAAAAGAATTGAAAACCAATTAATTTTAAAATTTTCATAAACCAATACCAATCTTAGTAAAGGCTAATCATCATAATACTTTCTTTTATTTATATATATATATATATATATATATATATATATATATATATATATAACTTTACCGCTGGTTCAATTGTTTTTTCATAATTCAATGTCGACGATTGTAAGAAAAACACGACACCAGATCCAAGAATTACAAGTTACAAAATCCTCATTGCGCAGTGGCGATTGGAGTTGGTAAGCCCGTATGATAGTTGACATTTAAGTTGGTAACACCAAAGAGTCAAAAACATGTTGCGGTCCCACACGTGGCCCGGACGTAAGTCTTGTTCTTACTTATTATACCCGCCATGATGTGATGGTATCATGAGACACAATGTGGTGCAATAGGCGATTTGTCTTGAAAATATATATATATATATATATATATATATATATTTTTTTTGAATTTAATAAAACAAAGATTTGTTAAAACTGTTTAGCAGATTTGTTTGTAAGTGTATGTTGTTTAAAGATTAGTTAAATTGTTTGTAAGTGTATGTTTTATTTTGGGACTTGAAGATGGAAATGTGTTTTTCTACATTAGTAGGTTAGTTGGGAGAACAATTTTAATTCATATTAATTTAATAGTTTCAAAATAATAATAAATCAAAATAAAATAGAAGTAGATAAAATAGAAACTCAAGTTTAATATTCTTAGGATCATAAATGTTATAAGAATGATGGAAAAGAGTATAATGGGTAAAAATTATAAAGGATGTAAAATATAATAATTGTTTTAGAAATTATTAAAATAATTTTAAAAATAATAAAATATTAATCAAATAGTTGTTGAGAAAAATATAAAATTCCAAAAGGGTATAAAAGTGAAAACATAATTATTTATTTAGAAAATTGGGATTATATAAAAAGTGGAAGATTTAATAGATGATTTAGTAAATAAAATAAGTGTTGCATGGCAGCGTAGTCTCTGTAAAGATTTAAAAGGAGCCTGGAAAAAAAAATTAGTGTACAATAATAATAAGGTTTCTAGTAAGAACGTTTATTACAAGAACATTTATAAGGTTCCTGGACAAAAAAAATGTAGCATACAATAGAATAGTAACAACGTCTGTTACATAGGTTCGTGGACAAAAACACAAAAAATCAACATTTCCAAATTAGTTTTCTTTAAAACAATAGAATAGTAACAACGTCGTGCAACAAAGGCATTACCGAATTAGTTTTCTTTGAAAGTAGTAACGTCTGTTATATCAACAAAGGTTCCCAGGCAAAAAAAAAATTAGCATACAATAGGACACAAAATATGTAGCATTCCCGAATTAGTTTTCTTTGGAATAAACACGAAAGGTTCCTGGACACCCAAAATTTAGCATACAATAAAGGCATTCCGAATCAGTTTTCTTTGAAATTTATCAAAAATTAATAATGTCTGCTACATATTTTTGGAAATTTAAATGTGTTTGTCATAGAGACTAGAATTGGGGCTCTCGCGGACCATAAAAAGAAATAAGTGCAAGAATTATGAATGTTGAAATAAGAAGTGCGCGACGGTAGAGAGGAAGACCTGAAAAGAAGAAATTGGAAGTTATGAGTCTTTGGTTACAGTTTTCTATTTAAAGAGGTAATAACTGGATTGATAAAGAAAACAAGATGACAATATAGACTTAAACTGGATTGATAAAGAAAACAAGATGCCAGTATAGACTTACTATGAAGCCGATGCGTTTTTGTTGCTGTCGTCGATGGTCAGTGGAGTCGTGTCGACCGGTTGTTGCCCATCCTGGACGAGGTTGTCCATTCTATGTTGGAACCATTCTTCAATGTAGCTTCTCATGGGGGCCATGTTGATTTCATCCCAGATTTCTATGCCGTAAAGGTCGTTTTCTAATTTCCTTAGATCCATTGAAATACTATGCAGACTCTGTTCAATTTCTTCATTGTGTGTCGCATAGTCCGGTACCCAGTGCTCGAGCTCATCTACACGATGTTCAACTATGCTGTAAAACTTTTCGAAAGACAACCCCTTTAAAATATCAAGTTGTTCATGGAAGGCTTCTTTGGTGATTTTCAAGGATTTGAGAATTAAGTTTGGGTCTTGAACCTCATTGGTACTTCTGGCTAAGTCTATTTGGATCAGGCTTGTGAATAAATATTCATTTTCTGATATGGCTTGTTTACATGATTCGACAACGAGCTTCAGGTTCTTAACTTTCTTTTCCCAGCATGCTTTTACTTTTTTGGTCCGCTTTGGGGAGGGGAGTTTCTCTTGTCTTCTTTTCAGTTATGATGTGTTGACGGCATGGTTGGAAAAATGGGTCAACACCTCTTCATAGAAATGCTGATAATTTTTTAAATTTGCCTCCAAATGTTTGAGAAAATCATTTGCCTTCTTTCCAAAGGAAACTAAATTTTGTGATGTTTCAAACTTCAATAACTAGCTGCATTCTTTTGTTGATGTTATTCTCTACAAGGGCTCTAGAGAATGCAAGGAGGGTAGAGGATACTTTCATCTTGGCTACAGTGGTAGTAGGCACGTTTTTTGCTAAAGGACTGACAAATTTTGGGGTTGCAATGAAAGCCTTCTCAAATTCGTTAAGGTGTTCTTTCACTCTGGCAACTTCTGCTTCAATTCCTCCAATGGAATCATGAGGAGCATCACTGGTTACTTGGTGAAATAGGGAGATTTTGGATGGCCACATTTTCCTAAAGTTAATCTCTGTGCGAGATTTTCCTTTCCTGTTTGTTACATCTCTCTTTTCAATGACCATACTTTTAGATTGGCTGTCAAAAACAACGCTCTAGAATACGAATGATTCATTTTCGTTAAAAATTTCGGTCTCAACTATTTCCACTGCGGACGACCCAATTTTGTGCATGTGCTCAGTTTCAATTTCAAGTTTCACCTGTTCACTTTCAATTTCGGGTTAGTCCCCCTGCCCTGCATTGTTTTTTCTCTTCTTCGTTAGTAGAATTTTGTGAGAACTATCAATTTTTATGCGAGGAGGGTTCTTATCTCCTCCTCCATTCGAAGATTTGTGGGTTGCTTTCTTACTGGGGTGGGTCGTTGAAGAGATGCTTCGTAATGTCGTGCTCTTGGGAGTGCTGAAGGGGGACTGGGCACTCTTCTCACTGGATACTTTTCCTTGTTGTGTGTACAATTCAGTCGCGCTTTGCAATGTCTCTGTGTTGCAATTTCCAGAAGTAACATTGTTGTCATCACCGTCCCTGTCTTCGGTCAGGTGTCTATGGATAAAAGAGATGTTAAAGCCAAATGCCAGTAAATGTTCTCAAAAAATCCCATTAGGGTCGAACCCTTTTATCTTTTCAGCATGTGTTAGGTTCAATTTCTTGAAATGGCTGGAAAATTCGTCAATCTTGTTGACGTTTCTGCACACGAAGTCTCCGACTTTCCAGGGTAGAGGAATGAACTGTTTTTTTTCTTGTCATGGAAAAAATGCAACCAGTGGTTGTATTGCCTTGCTATTTCTGCAACAAACATCTTGTCTGTGATGTGGCATGGAAGGAAAGCAGGATTTTCCTTAGAGCCAAAGAACATGAGTACACTGTGATTTTCCTTTTGTTCAAGTGTGCCCTTTTGTTCAAAAACTTGGTTTCCTGGCCTGACATCTGGGGAGCATCCTTCCCTAACAAAAAATCTTTGAAAACTAAGACAAAGCCATTAAAAACTTCATAAAAACAATGGGAGGCCTTGTGCCTCCACAGGGCCTGGTACCAGAATGTTACTAGGTCGAATCCACAGTTTATTTTATTGGAAAGAGAAAGTTTTGGAAACAGACAACAATGCACTATTGCGAAAATCAAGTAGGATGACATATAAAATTTATTCGATTCTTTGAATCGTGACAAATGGGAACAAATATCAATGGAAATTAGCTTCCCCCAATCGAAAATGAATTGTTCCTTGACTGTGAAGTACAAAATATAAATAATTATATGGGAAATGCTTGCCGTGGATGTCTATCCCATTATTCTTGTAAACAACCAAGTAATTTCCCAGAATGGATTTCTAAAGGAACTTACCTACAACTTTGTGATATCTTGAGGAACTGTTGTTGGGTCTTCAAGGAACTCGACCAAGATGTCCAACCCGTTATCATGTTTTTCTAGAAACAACTTGCAGTCTTGTCCTCTGAATGTTAATGTTGGCTCCGACAATTTTAACATCTTGCGGAAGACCTGAGGTGACAAAGAAACAGGAGAATGGTCGCGCAGTGGAATGATTCTTTGGCTTGGAATATATTTTTTGGTGCACCAAGAGACCACCTCCTTACAGTCAAAAACCTCAGGAATGCAGTCTGCACGAGCGATTCCGGAGGTCCAAATCACTTCATACTGGGTGGAATGGAATGAATAGTAAAAATATGCCCTGGACCACTAGAAGTTCTGGTCATGATGCCAAAAGATATTTACTATATCTCCACAAAACTACTGTCAACCTACTGCCATAAGTATACAAGAACGTTTTTTTGCTCCAGACGATGAATGGAATGAAAATTTAGAAGGGATAATATAACCCTGTGCAAATCTTGGTCCAATGCGTGTGAATGAGAGATCTCCTCAAGACTTTCATTCATTAATGACAATTTGGACGACTATTGCATGATGCGTTGTTATCATTAAACACTAGTAATTGCATACATAGAAATGAGAACATGGTGGATACAACAATGAGCGATTAAGCATTGTATATTTCTTGAGCAGGCCAACATGATGACGCATGTTCAAGATGAACAATCGGAAGGGACAAAATAACTCTCTGTAGATCTTGGTTTAATGCATAATAATGGGAGATCTCCTCAAGGGTTTCACTCATTAATGACAATGTTGACGGTTCCTACATGGTTAGGTGTGACCATGAAAGGTTTCTAATTGCATACTAAGAAAGTACGGAGGTCGTGGGTATGGGAAAAGGTAGCTTCAAAATAGGGTTACAAGGTACAACCGTTGGAGGTGGGGGCGCGAGGGTCAAATTGTATGTCTTAGAAGTTTTTGAGTGCAATACGCGTAACACCGAAGAGGGTATGGTAGGACAGTCCAAAGGGCAATTTGTATATCAATAGTAAGAGAATAATTAATGTATATCAGGAAGGATAAGAAGTTAGTGGGGATGGAAGGAAGAGACAAAAAATTTGAAACATTTGTGATCCGTTGTAGAGTGAAGCTTGCGATTTCGAGGAGTCTGTGGTGTAATTGTAGATGACGAAAGTTTTGAGTGCACGGTGTATAGCACGAAACAAGAAGAAATAGAGTTGGAAAGCGTCAACGTGACAACTGCGTCCATAAAATTGGCAAAGTGTGGAAAGGAACAACAGTCGGTCGGATTCGTCATGTGAGGATATAGATGGAGATGAAGATATGTCAGCCCACCAACACTAGAACCCGCGATCATAGAAAAGAGACTAAGTATATAACCACAAAGCGATAATACATGTGAAGAAGAAAAGATAAAAATGACTAAGGAGTCCACGGTGGAATTGTAAATCACGAAAATTTTGAGTGCAATATGTATATCACGAAACAAGAAGCAACAGAGTTCGAAAGCACCAACCCAACAAGCGCGACCATAAAATTGGATAAGTATGGAAAGGAACAACGGTTGGCCGGACTCGTCATGTGAGGATATAGATGGAGATGAAGATATGTCATCTCGCCAACGCTGGAACCTGCCATCATAGAAAAGAGACTAAGTATATAACCACAAATCAATAATACATGGGAAGAAGAAAAGGGAAAAAAGACTTAAGGAGTCCGAGGTGGAATTGTAAATCATAGAAAGTTTGAGTGCAATATGTATAACATGTAACAAGAAGCAGCAGAGTTCGAATGCGCCAACCCAAAACAATGACTAAGAATTGGAGATTTCGTGAACCCGTCAACACAAGGATCCAAAATAGGCTGACAAGGTCTCCCCAGAAGACGTGAGGTCCTGATAGTCAAATTGTATCGTTCGAAAGATTTCAATGCATAATCTGTAACATAGAAGAGGGGACGATGTCAGAACCCGGTAGTCAATTTGTATATTGTAGAGAGGCAGATGCGAACTGTTTTATATCAGTGTGTGTAGTTGTCACTAGTAAGATTCACTAGTAAGAGCATAACCAATGTATATTAGGAAGGACAAGAAGTTAGTGGAGATGGAAGGTAGCAACAGATACTTCTAAACATTTATGAACCGTGGTAGCGTGAAGCTTGCGAGTTCGAGGAGTCATGATGGAATTGTAGATCACGAAAGTTTTGAGTGCAAGATGTACATCACAGAACAAGAAGTAGCAGAGTTCGAAACTGCCAACCCGACAACTGTGACCATATAATTGGATAAGTATGGAAAGCCACAAAAGTCAGTCAGATTTGTCATGTGATTATATAGATGGAGATAAATATATGCCAGCCTACCAATGCTAGAACCCGTGATCATAGAAAGGTGACTAAGTATATAACTAGAAAGCCATAATACACGGGAAGAAGAAAAGGGAAAAAGGACTAAGGAGTTCGCGGTGGAATTGTAGATCACGAAAATTTTGAGTACAAGATGTGAACCCAATAGTCAATTTGTATATTGTGGAGGGTTGGATGCCAACTATTTTGTACCATTGTGTTGAGTTCTCACTAGTAAGAGCACAACCAATGTATATTAGGAACGAAAGGAAGTTAGTGGGGATGGACGACAACGACAGATGCTTTGAAACATTTCTGAACCGTTGTAGAATGAAGCTTGCGAGTTCGAGGAATCCATGGTGGAATTGTAGATGAAGAAAGTTTTGAGTTCAATATGTATATCACAGAACAAGAAGCAACAGAGTTTGAAAGCACCAACCCGGCAAGTGCGGCCATAAAATTTGCTAAGTATAGAAAGGAACAATGGTCGATCAGATTCGTCATGTGAGGATATAGATGGAAATGAATTTATGTCAGCATGGAAATGTTGGTACCCGCGATCATAGAAAGGCGACTAAGTATATAACCAGAGGGAGATAACACACGGGAAGAAGAAAAGGGAAAAAGGGTAGAGTGTGCGGTGGAATTGTAGAGAACGAAAATTTCGAGTGCAAGATGTATATTACGAAAGAAGAACCAACAGAATTTGAAAGGGCCAACTTGAAACAGTATCCAAGAATTGGACATTTCGTGAACCCAGAAACAGAAGGATCCAAAACAGGCTGACAGGGTCTCTCCAGAAGACACGAGGCCCTAATGTTCAAATTGTATCAATCAGAACATTTGAATGCATAATCTCTGAGACATAAGAACGAACAATGTTGGAAGTCGATAGTCAATTTATATATTGCGGAGGGTGTGATTCCAATTGTTTCATACCAGTGTGTCCAGTTGTCACTAGTAAGAGCGAATTTAGTATTGAAAATAAGTTCAATGTTGAGCCAACTAGCCCGTAGGTCCACTTGTCAATTTTTATATTGCTGAATTCTGGGTGCTATTTGTAGGGCACGGAACAATGGAGGGCCAATTTTGAGCCCGCTTGCCCGAGAACCCGCAATCCAAAAAGTGACTACGTATGGAATGCAGAGTCCGTACATGATCTATAAAATATCATGTCCATACTCTATAGTCCCATAATAGGTGGGAAGAAAAAAAGGGAAAAAGGACCAAGGAGTTCAGGGTGGAATTTTAGATCACAGAAATTTTGAGTGGAAAATGTATATCACAGAACAAGAAGGAGTAGAGTTCGAAAGTGCCAACCCGACAACCGTGGGCATAAAATTGATTAAGTATGAAAAGGAACAATGGTCGGTCAAATTCATATGGAATGCAAAATTCTGGGAATTCCGCATTCAATTTGTATATCGCGGAATTTTGGGTGCTATTTGCAGGGCATAGAACAATGGAGGACAATTTTGATCCCACTCACCCGAGAACTTGCGATCCAAAAAGTGGCTATGTATGGAATGCAGACTCCGTACATGGTCTATAAAATCTCATGCCCATACTTTATAGTCCCACAATACACGGGAATGGAAAAAGGACAGAGTTTGCGGTGGAATTGTAGATCACGGAAATTTTGAGTGGAAAATGTATATCACGGAAGAAGAAGTAGCAGAGTTCAAAAGCGCCAACCCGACAACCACGGGCATAAAATTGACTAAGTATGAAAATGAACAACAGTTGGTCGAATTCCTCATGTGAGGATATAGATGGAGATGAAGATATGTCAACATGCCAACGTTGGAACCCGCGATTATAGAAAGGAGACTAAGTATATAACTAGAAAGCAATAATACACAGGAAGAAGACAACGAAAAAAGTACTAAGTATCTCATAGAAGAATATCTATTGTTTGCTTATTAATGCAAATCCTTTCGAACCCTTGTTGATTTCTCACCAGTAAAGGCATAAATTGCAGATCACAGAAGTTCATTGGGTGCAAGATGTATATGAGGGAACATGGGACATAGGTGTTGGATATCGCAAATCTGGGACCTAATGATTACATAATTGGCTAAGTATCGAAAGGGACTGCGGTCGGTCGGGCTCATGGTATGAATATATAGATAAAGAGTTGCCAATTTGCGAATCCATGAGGCTGTGATCATATAGCTGCAACTAAATATAGAACTAGAA
>JZKD02S1672860.1:853502-871991 GCA_000966675.3 Picea glauca | reverse complement strand
GTTTTTATACATTCCTATGGACAAATTGTATATTGCGGAACTCCAGGCGCTCTTTGCAACTCGCCGAAAATTTGAAACACAATTTTGAGGTCGTCAATCCAGTAACCCGCAATGGAAAAAGTGTGCAAGTATGGAAGACAGAAATACTGGCCGGGACCATGATGTCATTCTAGTATTAAACATTTGGTGTTTCATAACTGGAAATAAGTACGGGGATAGGCAGAACAGGAAACAATGACTAGGACTTGGAGTTTTCGTCAACCCGCCAATGCGAGGATCCAAAATACAGTCACAAGGTTTCTCCAGAGGACGCAAGGCCCCGATGGCCAAATTGTATAGTTCATAACATTTCAATGCATAATGTGTAACACGGAAGAGGGGACGATGTCGGAGTCTAGTTGTCAATTTGTATATAGTGGAGCAACGAGCGCCAATTCTTTCGTACTAGTGTGTCTAGTTGTCACTAGTAAGAGCATAGTTAATGTATATCAGGAAGGACATGAAGTTGGTGGGGATGGAAGGCAATGATAGATACTTTGAACAAAGTTAATGTATATGAGGAACCCGCGGTGGAATTGTAGATCACGAATGTTTTGATTTCAAGATGTATATAACAGAACAATAAAAATCTGAGTTCGTAAGTGCCAATCTGACAACGACGACCATCAAATTTTCTAAGTATGGAAAGGAACAACGGTTGGTTGGATTCGTCATGTGAGGATATAGATGGAGATGAAGACATGTCAACTTGCCAACCCTGGAACCAAATATCATAGAAAGATGACTAATTATATATCCAAAAAGTGATAACATGTGAGAATAAGAAAAGGCGAGTTCGTATGCACTAGCCTGACAACCGCGGCCATACAATTGACTAAGTATGCAAAGGAACAACGACCAATCAGATTCGTCATGTGAAGATAGAGATGGAGATGAAGATATGTCAGCCCGCGAACCCTGCAACTGCCGATCATAGAAAGATGATTAAGTATAAAACCAGAAAACGATAATGGATGGGAAAATGAAAAGGGGAAAAGGGATAAGTATTTGACAGTCGATTTTTTTTTTCATTTATTAATGGCAACGTTTTCGAACCTCTGGTGGGTTCTTACTAGTAAAAGCATAAACTATAGATCACTAAAGTTCTTTGGCTGCAAGATGTATATGACGAAACAAGGGACATAGGTGCTGGATACCACCAAATCGGGGCCTAGTGGCCAGATAATTGGCTAAGTATTGGCCAAGAGAAAGGTTTGATATCTATTTTAATAGTATTCATACTAATATGTATTATTGGAAAAAGTTTTGATATTTATTTGAATAGTATCCATAGTAATATATATCAATGGATTGTTTCTGTTTCAAATGCAAATGATCTCCCAATTTGTAGGATGCTCTTGGGTTCACAAATTTCGTTGAAACCACAAAAGTTTTGACTGTAAGATGTACATAACACAACAAGAAAAATGAATTTGCATTGTGGTCTCAACGAGATAAACTCCTTATCATCTATTCATCTTGTATTCCTTGCAATGACATGAGAAAACGTCGACTCTCCATAAACATTAATATCTAAATTAAATTAAATGTAATGAAAATTTGGTGTGATTTAAGTAATTAAGGCAACTTCAGCCATTCCTTTATTAATGCGAAGCTTTTCGAACCCCTGGTGAGTTATCACTAGTGAAAGCATAAATTGCAGATCACAGAAGCTCTTTGGTTGCAAGATGTATATGACGGAACATGGAATATAGTTGTTGAATACCGCAAACCCAAGACCAGGTGGCCAGATAATTGGCTACATTTTGCCCAAGAGGAAGTTTTAATATTTATTCCAACAGAAGAAGATGCAATATATTAAAGATATTGAACAGGAACATTGCATCAACACTTGACCTGCCTTGTTGTAAGTCATTAATTCATTCTATTTACAGGACCTGAAGAATGAAAGCAGGACAGGTCCTCCAATTTATTTCTTTAAGTATAGGGCACGTGCCACATAAGTATGACCTATGAAAAATTATTCTTCAATGTAAAATGTAAGCAACGAACAAAGTATCCTTTTATTTAAATTAAAGTAGTGATGAGCAGAAAGAGAATCTTGTTGTCCATGTTTAACGACACACAGGGAAAAAAGGTACAAAATAAAATGAAAAGAAATACTAGAGATTGGAAAACACTTTTTAAAAAAAAAAATCGCAATGATTCTATATCCAAATAATATGGGTTACAAAATATAGCTGAGATTATTTGCCACAATGATTGTGATTTGGCCTATCGTCGACCAAAAAAAATATGTACATTGAAAATATTCGTAAAAAACGAGTTGAATATCAATTTTCGGTCTTGGACTTAATTGGTCCTGCCAACTAGATCTATCCCAGTTTTTTGAATAGCTTGTCTCTTCCAGATATGGTCTGCTTGCTAGTTATTCAACATTCCATTGTTTGTCAAGTATTAATTTCCCTTTGTCGTCGAAAACTTGGGGTTTAAGGTGCTTTCCTTGCAATTTTCCTGACCATTGACATCCGAGAAAACTTAGAAATGCGATCCAAGCCAAATTCAAAGTCGAGGAAGTCATTTTATGTGACATTAGCTATGGGACGGGAAAAAAATTCAAGTATGTTCTGACTTCTATTCTCCCTATATTCGATCATTTGTTTGGTTGAAAAGCCTGCGTGAATATTTGTATGTTGAACTTCTTTGTTTTATTACAGTAAATTGGAAGGAACGTGCAAGCCAGTTGCAAAATATTATTCTATTGAAGTACATGGATTATTCAGGCAACACAGGTCTGACAAGTGTATCAAATGCTGCAGAATGCATCAGCACAGATCTGACAAGTGTATCAAATGTTGTAGATCACATCAAAATATATCTTTCATCATAGCGGTGGAAAATATGGCAGCCCACATAAAGGTCTGGAATGTTTAGAGGTTACACCAATAATGTGGAGTCTGCAACTACATCTAGAGGAAACTGAACAAACTTTGACAAAAAACATGGCTTTCTGTCAAGTCGGTTACCGCACCCATAAGTATCTCAATAAACTTTGAAATAGAAACTTTTGTAGTGATAATATGTCATTTTATCCACCCATACAGTTTATGTTACTTGCCTCTGGCTACATTCACAAATGGAGTAATATTTCACATCGTTTATGAACATTACAGACCATTTTACAAGCCACGATAAGTGCGACGCTCCTGAGGAAGAAAAAATCTTGTGCGATCTGCAAAAATCGATACACTTGCCAAATCTGTGTCGTTGGAAGAAACTATATACTTCAATGAAGATGTATTTTTCACGTGACCTGAAAATCCATTACAACTCCCATAAAGAAAACAAAAAAGTTCAACAAACAAATCTCCAGGCAACCTTTTCAACCAACCAAAGCATTGAATACAGGGAGAACACCAACCAAAATATACTTGTTCTTTTTTTTTCCTCCTCTCTGAGTTTCTGTTGGATAACATAGTTTTTTTTTATTCAAATCTCACGTCACATAAAACCAGTCTCTCTTCTTTCATCTGGGCCTCAATTGCATCTCTAAGTTGTCTTACATGTCCATGACCAGGACCATTTGAACGAAGGCATGCTAAAGCACAACTCTTTGATGATAGAGAGAAATGGCAACAAGTATTTAAAAGAAATGTTGGATGATATTCCGTAGATTTTGTGTTAATTCGTTTTAATGACAGATGTTCTCGATATTTTCGCTTATTAATGCCAATCTTTTCGAATATGTATGCTGGATACTAACTAATAGCACATAATAACATTCCCATATTCGATCAGATTCTCAAATCTGACATCTAAGATATGTACAATATTAAAGAGGGACATGACGGTAAGGCCTCTGTGGGTGACACGTTCATGCACTATGCCGAAGCCTTTAAGAAAACCAAAAGAGGATGGTGTGGTCATCCTTCCATCCTTCCAGCCCAAAGTTCATTTAGGATGGAAGGATGCATCTGTCCTAGGAATTCCTGAAGAGATGTCTGCAGAATGGGATTCTTATATTAAGCTCCTATGCGAAAACTTCATTTCTTTAAATGAATAGTCTAAAGACTCTCTTTGATGGTCCAAGAATCCATGAGGGGGAACTTACGCTGTTAAGTTAGGATACAAATCCTGGATGGAAAACATAAACAATGGTATTGTCAAGTGGTGGTGGAAACATGTGTGGAAATTCAAAGCACTACCAATATGTACAATCATACATTGGCTCTCCCTGAACAACAAATTGTTGACTTGGGATAATGGTAAAAAAAGAGGATGGTGTGGTCCGAACAAATGTTGTCTTTGCATGATTAATCCCGAATCTGTAGCTCATATTTTGTTTCTTTCCCTTATGCAGTACATGTTTCAACGATGATCATATAGAAATTAAAGGCCCAGGCCAAATGGAACAAAGCCTCACTGGAAGAGTGTTAGAGATCGTGGATTCAGGACAGATTGGTGGCCCTTTATGCAGTTCTCTCAAGCATCATGATCACAAACATGTGGTGGGAACAAGACAATGCAATCTTCAATGATAAGTTATTCCCACTGGAAGTGATAACATCCATGACTCTCAGCATGGCTGAGGACTTTAAGGAAGACCAGAGAATTCAGAAACCGCGGCCTACATCCTCTTATTATTGACTATTCTATTCATTGGGGATATTTCGATGGGGAAAGACAAGGCCACCCATCGAACTGTGGATTTGGATTTGTTATGTACCTAAGTCATTCTCATTACATCCACATTACATACACCCCAGAAGGAGGAACCAATAATAGAGTAGAACTTGTAGTACTGTGGACTCTTTTAGAAGTAGAAAAGGAAAAAAATGTCATAAAGCTACAAGCTTTTGGAGATTCTAAAATGACAATTGATTGGGCCAATGGAAAAATATCAATTCAAAACCCAAAATTGACCAACATCATGAGGGAAATCAAACTCAATTTCAGGGCTTTCGAGCAACTGAACTTCCATCAGATATTGTGGGAACTCAACACAAAGGCTCATGATGAAATTTCCAAGGAAGATCTAGAGTTGCCAAGTGGAGCCTTTGGTTTTTATGAGTTCCATGATGACATTGAATCACAATCCATGGAATTCAGACTTTAAGAAACAGTCTAGGATTCTTAGTTTTGTTTTTATCTTTTTTGGATTTTGAAAGGATGTACTCGAAAAGGAATGTAATATAAACAATATTTTTTGGGACAGATAAAGAACAGAAAGTAAAAAACAAATTACAAAGGAAGGTTTGAAAAGACCAAGATCTGAATGTAGAGACCAGATTTTGAACATATCTGGAACATGTATATTTCTTTAAGAAGTATAACATATTTTTTCTATAGGAAAAAAAAAAGGAGGAAGATAGGGATAATTAAAACAAAAACAAAAAAATGTTCTAGAGGGGTAAAGGAGAATACTCCCGGAGGTGGAGATTGGGAGAAAAGGAAGGTGGATATTAGGAGCTATACAAGAAAAAAAGAAAGGAAGACATTAAATGAAATTATTAAAGGAGAACATAAAAGAAGGGAAAGGAATAAAAAAGGGGAGGGATATTCAATGAAATGATTAAAGGAAAACATAAAAGAGATGAAATGAATTAAAGGGGGACCGAAAAAATATAAGAAAGAGGGAGAAGGTTTATTGAGTAAGTTGATGGATAGTGGTATTTTTTTTTGAATAATAAGATTTTTTTTTTAATGGTCTATGAATAATTGATAAAGAATAGAGTTTCATCACTTAAAGTAGAAGATAAACGTTTTTGAATGGCCCATGAATAATTGGTACATGACAGATTATTGAACATAGTTTCAAAAACAAATGGTCCATAAATAATTAATAAAGAATATGGTTGCATCTCTTAAAGTAAAGGAACAACTTTTTTGAATGGTCCATGAACAATTAATAGAGTATAGACTATTGAACATGGTTTCAAAAGAAAATTATCCATGGATAATTAATAAAGAATACGGTTGCATCTTTTAAAGTAAAAGAAAACCATTCTTGAATATTATGTTTCCTTTATTATTTCCCCGGCCCCACCCTCAGACTAATACTTGTTGAATATATTTGGCTTATGCATCCTTTATTCCTTACAAATAATAAAGGGAGAAAGGGAGGAGGGGCATTATTAGAGAAATTATAATATTATATTATAATTTCTCTAATAATTCCCCCATCCCACCCTCTATATAATATTTTTTCATTTCATTGCTACACTTGTGCTTCACTTGCATTCATCACTTATGGGAATTAAGAATGAAGATTTCTTAGGCCCCCTTTAGACCAAGGATGGAAATTTCCCTATTTTCTTCATTCTTAATAAAAAAAATTATTCAAAACTGGTGTGTTTATTATGTTGGGGTAGGGGATGTTTTTTTAGAGGTAGGATAATATATGAATGAATCCAAAAACTCATATTTGTATACGCACGACTTGTCTAAGAAAACAAGGAATATATTATTATTTCTATTAAATTCATTGAAATGAAAAGCTACACCTAAGGAGTTCATCAATATGCATATAAATATAAAAAATATAGCCTTGTTAACTACAACATATTGGGGTAATATGTATTTCATGTTTTTGTTAATCTGTGTTTTTTTTGGTATGTTTTTATTATTCTTATGTAGTTAATATTTGAATGTTGTAATCTTCAAATTACAACATAGACAATGAAAACATCCCTAATTGATCCAGATTATTTTGTGAACAAAATGAAGGAAGAGATATAATAATGAAATATACAAAGATATTGTGAGATACACATAATATTGCAATAAACACAAAGATATAGTAATGCACAATTTTTATTAGTTAGAGAATGTACAAAAACTGTAAAATTACAGAGTGAATGGCTCACTAGAATGGTGGCATCTTATCTTTGAGTAGAGATGTGATGGCTATGCTCATTCACAAGAAGATGATGATGTTTACAATGAGGCTCTAGAGGCCTTTCTAACATAAATAAAATCCAAAACCCTAACCCTGGAATATGAAACGTCAAAATGTTTGTGGGCCCCGATGGCGTTAGTTGGTACGTCAACTTCCCAAGGGCATAATGTTTGCATATGATCTTTGTTTTGGGCATTCTATACCTCATCGGAAAGGTCTAGACAAGGAGTACATATTCCGTTCATCCCATACTAAGTCCTTGGTTATAATTTGGGCGTTGTTGTGCCCAAAAAACATCGTTTAGGGCCTCAAAACAACCCTGGAAGTTCAAGACCTGAAAAACAGTAGAAACATTGCCAAGGTGGAAAACCATGTTTTCAGCCAGTGGAATAGGTGGGTGGCCACCGATTGTTGCCTGGATCAATCATCCCCCATTAGGAAGAAATTGTCTCCATTGTGTCAAGTCCTTGGGGAAGATTTTTTTGAATCTGAACCTTGGTGACCTGCTTGCCTTGCTGAAGAAGCTGCCCTACTTAGCTTGTTGAAGGTTGTTATGAACCTGTTGTTTGAGGGGTTGGATCTGTTTAACCAATATAGCTGCACGATCTTCTCGAGTCTGGGAGGAATCTGTTGGTGAAGATTCAACATGAAGAACATGAATGGATTTATCATAACTTGGTTTGACTGGGCAGTGTGGAGGCACCTCCGTAGGTGTAGTAGGAATATCTTGGTGCACTTTTACAATATTGTCGATTTGCATCTGTTGGAAAGAAAGGTCTTCATATGAGGCTATAGTGGTTGCAGTGTTGCTCTATTCACCTTCTGATCAGATTGTGAAGAGGCTAAACTTTGCGGTATGATAGATTACTTTGCGACACTGTTTTGTCGGTATAGTAGTCGAAACTACCTTTGGTATCATGTAGGGATGACCACCTAGAGTAACAATGATGCTGCAGGGCCGAGACTGATAAAAAAACCGACACATCCACATATACAGTTGTCCTAATAGAACATCATAGACTTCTAGTGAGGCAAAACAACATAGTACCTCATCCTTGAAGGGATTGATGTCGTATGACAGGTGGCACTACTGGCTGACACAAAGATCTTGTCTCTGGCAGAGCCATCCGATGTTGTATGGTTGTGGGTGTGGTGTTGCCGGAAAATCCAACTGCTTAACGACCTCTACTAAGACTAGGTTCTTCTGTCTTTCTCTATTAACAATGAAATGCAACGAGGTCCCCTTCACCCACATTTGTGAATGGAAAAGGCACCCCCCCTCCTTAGGATCCTTTGGTTCTTCTAGTTGGATTATTGTGGTCGTGATAGTAATATTGGTTTCTGCATCAATTATCTCTCTCCTTTTATTATTGTCTGAATCATAGTTTGAGTTGGGGCTCGACTCTGTATCTTTGAGCTTGGGAACCAATGATTGTTTCGAGTGACATTCATCAGTGTTGTGCCAAGGGATTTTGTGGAAGTCACACCACTTCCCAGTGTCCTTCTTCGTCTTCCTGTTACCCTTCTTTTCATGTGGTTTGGATTGGTTGTCTTGAGGTTGATTTTTCTATGAGTTATGGATGCCTTTACCATACTTTCGCTGTTGCGGATCTGCAAACCCAAATTCCCACTTTTTCTTCTACTTGAATTTATGCTCTATTTTGACAACATATCTATAAGCGACTCCCACTAATGAGATGTCTAGAAAATCCATTTCGGTTGGATGTACCTGTCTAGAGCCCTGTGTTAATTCAGAACTAGATGTCTCTCATAGTCGTTGATACCCAGCTTGGTGCACAAGGTATGGAAGGTAATTGTGAACTCCGACACTGTTTGGTCCCACTTTTGATGTAGTATGGTTCATCTCATGTACTGGTCACCATAAAAAAATCCTAAGTGGGCTCAACCCCAAATATTCCAGACTCCTCTATGGAAGTTTTCTCCCACTAAGTTTCCCACCAATATTTGACACGGGGAAGAGCCTTAAGGAGCACAAAAGTGATATTTTCTCTGTCAAAAAAATTGTGAACAAAGAAATAAACTTCCAACAAATTTAACTCTTTTTCCAAAGAATTCGCATCGATCTGACCTTCAAATATGGGAATATCAAAATTAACTTGTATCTTGAATGGGGTAGCGTCTCCAAAGCGACTGCTTGACGAAGACACACATGTTATTGTCGACAATCGTTGAAGGATTTAGGAAAAATTATCCAACATCTATTTCCTTTGTTGCGCGAGGGATTCCACAAGCAACAACTTGATGGGATCTTCTGCTCCCTCATTACTCTTCTCTTCTGCCATGGGAGGCCGCTTAGTCTGGCGAGAGAATTTGTCCTCAAGAGAAAATAGCTCTAGACCCAACTCTTTATACCCTGACCTCGTCGGGTGCATGCACTAAGAAACAAAAAGGAGTTGCCTACTCTAATACCATTGATCCAGATTATTTTGTGAATGAAATTAAGGCAAAGATGTAAAAATGAAATATACAAAGATATTAAGATATACACATAAATATTGCAATAAACACATATATACAATAATGCACAATTTTTTTATTAATGAGATAATGTACAAAAACTATAAAATTACAGAGTTAATGGCTCGCTAGAATGGTGGTAGCTTATCTCTGAGAAGAGATGTGATGGCTACGCTCATTCACAAAAATATTATGATGTTTAAAATGAGGCTCTAGAGGCCTTTTTAACATAAAGAAAATCCAAAACCCTAACCTAGGAAGATGAAATGCCAAAAGATTTCCGAGCCTCGATGTGGGTAGTTGGTATGTCAACTTCCCAAGGGCGTAACGTTTGCATACGATCTACATTTGGGGCATTCCATACCTCCTCAGAAATGTCTAGCCAAGGTGGAAACCCATTTTTTGAGCCAGTGGAATAGGTGGGTGGCCACCAATTTCCCCCTAGATCACTAAAACAAGATTGTATTTTTAGTAATTAGCTATATAACTACATGAATTTGGAAGAAATTTAGACAACCCCTAATAAATATAATTGTTGGTATTGTTCATATCCAATCGACTTGAAATTCTCCATTAATATAGATTCTAATTGACTATTATCAAGGATATCTGCTAGCGGTAAATAACCCCCCTTTAACTACACCAGGGTTTACAATGTAGGTAGAGCGAATAACCGTCTAAAATATAATTAATTCTCAATACTACCCCAAACATACCAAAACTAATATAAAGAAAGCAATGAGAAGAGATCGGGTAACTATACCTCTAATCCCACGTCTGGTGATGATCTCCTCGTGCTTGGAAGTTCGACTGACTGCACGTCTCCTCCCAGGGCTGACCTGCATCCAAAGATTGACAAATGAAGAAATACAAGAATGTTATTCCATATATAAGTTAGGGTTAGATGTTATAATGTCAATCATAAATCAATAAAAGTACTCAAGACACCATCATTTGGGATAGGAAAATGTAATTCTTTTATTCATAACACAAAGATTATACCTTACAATCTGAGTCTACTACCATTCCGCGAACTTGGTCCGGGATCCTCTTTACCATGCTCCAAGTGCACCTTGTATGAACCTCTTCTCTCAACCTTATGATCTCTTCTATGGAAGGGAATGAGATGAATGGAGGAAGAAGGGGTTGATGAGGGTATGCTGAGGCAATTTCTCACAAAAGGAAACAATATCTTGGGCAAGGAGGGGAAGTGAAATCGGGCAGAGTTTCACTGTTCTTATGCTTAGATATGAAATGAGACCCACACACCTACTTTTATATTCCAAAAGGATGGTTATTCAGTTGGGTGACGGGATATAGTAGGTGGATTAGTTGGGAAACCTCCAATAGCTCATCAACTTCAACGAATTCCTTGCAAATTTTTATTTTTTGAAACTTTTGCAAGTATACGTGGGATGTAATGGTGCAACATGCATATGTATGCGAGATGTAGTGGTGCAACAAACGTATGTACACGGGAAGTAATGGTGCAACATGCATATGTATGTGAGATGTAGTGGTGCAACAAGCGTATGTACGTAGGAAGTAATGGTGCAGGGAATGTACATCTTATAAAAAATGGTTTTTTATGAAGAGCTACTCAACATTGCTTTGAAAAAATATGAAAGTAAGAGGGACAAGGCCATGTATGCATGAATATCAAAATTTAGGGCTATAACAGATGCCCCCTAATGTGTGAGGTCATAAGATCAATCTGATGGTCGAAATACATTACAATATCTTCACCAATGTACGAAATCGAGAGAGCCCGAAACTAGATTTCTAGAGGTGCCATCTGCAAAACAACAATTGTCACTCCGAGGCAGGCATACCCATGCTTAGGATGAAATAAATCATGGATTCCAAACAAATACACTACACATCCATGTCATATAACTATATAAAGTGTAGCCACGAGAAATACAGAGTGGATCTACATCTCAATCCATCTTCAAGAAGCTGGTGACGCCCGATGGCTAGAGATGAGGCCTTCAGAGCTCCAGCAAGAACTTCAATATCTTCAAAACTCAGGTAGGAGTACAATGGGAGTGTATGACTTCACTACCCTGAGGTCTTCGACGACTCATCGGGAAAATACGTGAGGATCTCGATGATCAGGTAGAGAACTTCGTCGATTTTGAATCATGACTTGAATGGACTCTCGGGATGGCCAGCTCATGAGGTCAAGAGAAAAAACTGCAGAAATTCTGAATCAGGTTGGGTGAAACTTCCCTTAGCAAAAATCACGAAAGATGATCTGACTCAGGAAGCATGACATTGACATAAGTTTACAATGTTGTAGGCAACGCAAATTCTCCATGTGTTTGGAAGAGTAACCAAACAAAGGAGTACACAACTCTATGTAGCGAGAACAACTTCCTAATGTCATACTAGATCCCAATGCTTGACGAACAAACAAAAGGATGTGCTTTGTCCAAGGGAGACTCTTTGTGCTACCGAAAAAAGAATACATATTTCTCGTTCCCTCTTTTTGGAATATTTGATTTTTTTGTCTTTTTCAAATTTTTAAGAGATTGAAAAAGAATAAAAGAATGATACGTTACAAAGGAGGAACACATGTCACAAGGAATCATACTAGTTCCAACCACAAGGAACATACTAATGCTTAGAGCAAGGATACATGTGCAGGAAAAGGACACTTTGGGAAAAATTCCTTCATGGGTCAAGGCGTTAAGTCCTAGAGGCAAAAAGTGCTACAAGGCTTGCATATAAGGCATGCTTCAAAGGTTTAGTTGAGAGAAACATGGAGCCGACATTAGGCCAAAGATGCAGATATGCAAATGCGATTAAGCAAGACACGAAGAAACCCCCTTCAATGTAATTTTAACGAGCCTAGAGAAGGTAAGCTCAGTAGTTTTTTCACATTTAGAGAGTATGAAAAAAACATAAAAGAAGACTCTAGGGAGTACCTTTTTCAGAGATAGTCTATTCGGTTCGAAAAAGGGTTAAAATTGCACTTCAAAGACATTTATTCAAAACCATTTTAACGAGTGTGACAAAGACAATATCACTCAACAATCTTTTCAATTTTAAGGAGTTTGAAAAGAGCTTAAGTATGGACTCACAACCTTTTTATGAGTTTAGTCTCCTTAGCCCGAAAAAGTATAAAAGTTACTGAGGAGAACTCTCCCGGCGAGAGGAATATACCGAGGCATACTTTTTTCCATTATAATCTACAGGCTGGAAAAAGGGGTAAACTCATGCTAGTAGATGTTCTTCTGGACCAATTTAACGAGTGTGAAGGAACAAGGTCACTCGATGATCTTTTCAATTTTAGGGAGTCTCAAAAGAGATTAACTATGGACTCCATGGGGGTTCCTTTTTCATAAGTAATCTCCAAGGCCCAGAAAAGGTGATAAACCAAAACCAAGGAGAATGTTCCTTTTTCGAAGATTTAGTCCCTCAGGCTCGAAAAAGGGTTAAACTTACACCTAAGAATACTCTTCTAGCGAACCGAAGTTCCTAGAGCATACCTTTATTCATGAAATTGACTGTCCAGACCAAAAAAGGGGTAAACTAACGCCAGACATACGTGCCTTCAAATTTGAGTTTGGCGAGTGTGAAGGAAACACGATTGCTCGACAATATTTTCATGTTTAGAGAGTCTGAAAAGATCCTAAAGAAGACTCCATGGGGATACTTTTCTCAGTTAATCTAGACAAGATTGAAAAGAATAAATACAGTCTCGTCGGATGTTTCTTTCAAATTTTAAAGCGATCTTGAAAGACAACAAAGTGTGCTCGCTTGGGAGTCCTGCGGGGTATATTCTACACAAACACTAGGAACATATAATGGGGAAGCCTGAAATAACGTCGAATTAGGATGGAAATTATCAGATTCTAGCTGGTCGACAGTGGCAATGCTTCCATTGTGAGGGAAATGCATCACTCGGAAGAGCATAGACACCACAACGTTCATAGCATATACTTAATCATAACCCGAGAAGCATATTGAAATCTAACGGGCCTTGCACCACTATAACATCAACACAGAAAATATTCCCACCTAACAAGATATGCAACTGAGGAAGAACCCCCAAATATTTACTAGGACGTTTGTCAAAAGACAACAACTCATGCGAAGTAGACACAAGCTCGGGAGATCCCAAGGCTTGCCAAACTGAGGATAGTAAAATACTTGTGGAGGCTCCTTCATCCACAATACATAGATAAATGTTTGTTGAATTAACTTCAACCCTTATTTGAAAAGGTGCAGAAGAAGGAAGACGAGGCTCAACAAGCTCATTCCAATCAAAGGAAACCATCCTAGGGCTTGGAGGGGGTGTGCTCGAAGTGAGCAGAATTCCCCCTTGTCTTGAAAGTACTGAACTAGAAATGCTAAAAACATAGTCGGTAGACACATCACTCCCCAATATAAGAGTGGGATCAGCCGAAGATTGCATCAACGTGACCATTTTGGTAGTCTCGACACTCTCTAAGAGAAGGGTAGGATCAACTGAATATTGCATCGGCACAACCACTTCCTCAACCACTGGTTAAATATGTTACGAGACAACATGGTCTAAAGGCACATCACCCCCCCAAAAGAGGAGTGGGATCGGCCAAAGATTGCATTGGGCGCACGACCACTTTCTCAACTAGAGGCTAGATAGATTGCGAGGGAACATTATAAGACTCAGAATCAAAAGAGCTTGCAGACAGGGACCACAATCTTCGTACCTCTAGAAGGCCAAGGCATAAATAAGTAAGGTGATCTCCCTTGCAAAGCTTACAAGGGAACTTAGGTTTATGACCTATCCGTCTAGGTTTCTCAACATAATGAATGCCCCCAACATAACTAGGAGTGGCTAGTTGCACATATCCAACATGACTTGCAAAGGTTGGTGATGGGTCGATAACATGACTCGCAGAGGCTACAGACCTATTGCCAATATGACTATCAGTGACTTGAATTTTTTCCCCAACATGACCTGTAGAGGCTGGGTGCTTTCCCCAACATGACTGGAAGAGGTTGGGTGCTTCTCTTCAACATGACTTGTAGAGGTTGACGACCTATCTCCAACATGACTCACAAAGGTTGGTTGTTGAACTCTAGCATGAATTGCGGGGACTAGGTTCATGCCACCAACATGACTTGCAGAGGCTGGGTGCTGATTTTTAACATGACTTGCAGAGGCTGATGACCTATCTCCAACATGACTCACAGTGGTTGGTGATTTCTTCTTCCTATTCTTCCTCTTTCTATTTCCTTTAGACTTTCAATTACTAGTAGTTATACTTTCACCAGGGAAGGTAGAAGGAGGAGGAGGAGACTTTGTTGATGAAAGAATATCAACATTATTCCCGTGACATAAGGTTCTTAACTGAGAAGCATCAAGAGCATTCAGGACATTTGGAATGGTACCCAACCAAACCGATAGTCCCACATTCAACCCAGGAATGTACAAAGTGGCCATCAAAGGGACACCGATGTTTCCGAAAAAAGGAAAAGCACAAGAATCCCCTTGTAAAGGGGTTGCTTGGTTGGTATCATCAGGAACTTTATCCATGAAGATCTTATGCATAGGTTCTTCCCTTGCGGGATCGTTCAAGTCCGTAAAATTCTCACACACTGACTCTGGCGAACCAGTGGTATAAAAAAAATGCCTATAAAGAGATGGCTCCACGTTTCTAAGCGAAAGACTGACAATTCCTCACGATTGACAGAGTGGGAGGTCTACCACCTTAGTTCAGAGACCCAAAGCAATGACTGACTAACTCACTATGGAAAATTAGGGAGCAAAAAGCACACACTAAAAGTTCCTAAAGGAAAATCAAACAATCAACTATCTAGTAGGAAGGACAGTTACACCAATCAACACTAGAACTAACCGATGTAAGTGCAACTCGAACACAGAAGCACCCTCTAGGTATACTATGCGAAGCATGATCCAACGTCTACCCCGGGTACCTCGATATACCCTTGTAGTCACCCATGTAATTCCCTAGAATATGGGAAACTACGTTTCCAACTCACAGTCAGTCATCAAGAGGGTACAACCGACAGTCAGGTAGATCGCAATGAGCAGGATAACAACTCCGAAACCTATCAAGGGTATCGAGAGAAAATGGTTCGGAAGACAATAGAGGATATCGAACGGATTAGAGGTCCATGAAGCTCCGTAGGCAAATGCATTTGGTATTAATCCCATGATAGATCCTCAATATGCGTTCCCCACTACGTTCAGTCCGTATTTGGAGGGGTTATCTTTGTTTCCTTTCCTCACACGACCTTGTGTTTATCCCCTGTGTTAGAGTGGGGTCCCGGATAAATTTTACGAAACTGGAATTAAACACTTCCCAACTCAGACTCCAATGTTTGATTTAATAGCCTTGAAGAGTTTCCTCTCCAACCTAATTCAAGGCCCCTAAACTAGTTGGTTGACCCTACAAACATACAAATTCTAGTTTATTTTAGATTAAGCGTTCTTTTTAAAGGCTTTATTTACTCATGGGATATGGAAGTGAAACTAATGGTGTTATAAGAGATGAAAAGGAGAATAAAATTAAAGCACTTGAAATATTACTTCAAAATCAAATTTTTGTAATTAACTCTTTGTAACCAACTTTTCTTAACTAACTTTTCAAGATCTTGTAAAGAAAACCTAAAGCCTACTTTTTCTTGACTGCAAGCTACTTATGTTTCAAGAAATCACAAAAGAACTTGAAAAACATACTCTTTTTCCTTTTTTGCAAATAACCAACTCTAACTACTTTACCAAACTGAAAAGAAAATCTTTTTTTTTGAAATTGCCTTAAAGAGAAAAAATGAAGTAAATCTTTTTTCTTTTCTCAAAGAAAGTAAAAAAGGATAAAAAGACTGAAACAAGACTAGAAAAAACCTTTATCCCACTACAGATCGTAGGGAATCAATCAAGAAACCAAGAAGGCATATCTACAATTCAATAGCTTGCTCAAAACCCTTTCAAAAGTAAACACAAGAAAATCAAGAAGACAAGTAAATTGAATTCTAAACCTAGGCTATGGCTATAAACAAAGACTCTGTATCGATCCAAGAAAACCGTGAGAAGTAAGAACTTCAATCAGGAAAGAGGCAAACTCCCTCTTTTTCAATTTTTTTTTTGAAACAGAGATGCAGGTTGTTGCATCAACAACCTGCATATGTATGTAGGTTGTTTACTGAGAAGAGCGTATATGTATGCATGCTAACTCAAGCTAGGGTGCATACACCTCTGTATATTTCCAAAAAAAAGAAAAAATGAGGCAGTCTTATAGGGAAGGGAAAAATGGTATTGCACCTGAAGGTGACCAGAATCCCTTGACAGACTCAGAAAACTTGAAAGGAAAAAAAACCAATCAAACAACCCAAAATCCCCTCAAAAACCTTAGAGGCTTCCCCAGTATGGTCGCCAATTCTGCTAGCGGGAAATAACCCCCCTTTAACTACACCACGGTTTACAATGTAGGCAGAGTGAATAACCGTCTAAAAGATAATTAATTCTCAATACTACCCGAAACATACCAAAACTAATATAAAGAAAGCAAAGAGAAGAGATCGGGTAACTATACCTCTAATCCCATGTCTGGTGATGATCTTCTAGTGCTTGGAAGTTCGACTGACTGCACGTCTCCTCCCAGGGATGACCTGCATCCAAATATTGACAAACAAAGAAATACAAGCATGCTATGCCATATATAAGTTAGGGTTAGATGTTAGAATGTCAAGCATAAATCAATAAAAGTACTCAAGACACCATCATTTGGGACAGGAAAATTTAATTCTTTTATTCATAACATAAAGATTATACCTTACAATCTGAGTCGGCTACCATTCCATGAACCTGGTCCGGGATCCTATTTAACATGCTCCAAGTGCACCTTGTATGAACCTCTTCTCTCAACCTTCTGATCTCTTCTATGGAAGGGAATGGGTTGAATGGGAGAAGAAGGGGCTGATGAGGGTATGCTGAGGCAATTTATTACAAAAGGAAACAATATCTTGGGAAAGGAGGGGAAGTGAAATCGGGCACAGTTTCACTGTTCTTATTCTTAGATATGAAATGAGACCCCAACACCTCCTTTTATATGCCAAAAGGATGGTTATTCAGTTGGGTGACGGGATATTGGAGGTGGATTAGTTGGGAAACCTCCAATAACCCGTCAATTTCAACAAATTCCTTGCAAATTTTTATTTTTTGCAACTTTTGCAAGTATACGCGGGCTATAATGGTGCAACATGCATATGCACGTGAGCTGTAGTGGTGCAAAAAGCATATGTACGCGAGCAGTAATGGTGCAGGGCACATACATCTTCTAAAAAAAGGTTTTTTAAGAAGAGCTACTCAACAGTGCTTTGGAAAAATATGCAAGTAAGAGGGCCAAGGACATGTATGCATGAATAGGGAAATTTAAGGCTATAACATTATCCAATCTTGTGCTCTTAGGAAACTTTGTAGTTAACAAATGAGCATATTTTCATTCAAGAATCCTTCAAAGAACATGGGATAAAGTATAGACCTAGTCAATCCACCTAGGTACACCATAATCCAACCCTAAAGAATTGATTATTCAACCTACACCTTATTAACTCATTAACACAACCCCATTTGATAGTCAGACATGTGTTCGAAAGAAACCCACATTACTGTTGGTTGTGGAGCCTGATTATCTTCCTGATTCAGAGGTCCTTTCTTTCAGCCGTGTTTATACCCCATGAAGTATTTACACCCCAGAAGTATGTACACTCTTCCACGCGGGGGAGTGCAGAGGGGGGGTACCCCCTCTGCAGGGTCTGGGGGACCTATCCCCCCGACTGGGGGGCTGTGGGAAAGCGGGGGTTCGGGGGCGAAGCCCCTGAAGCAAAAATTGCCTTATAAAAGTATATTGTAATTTCATTGTAAATCTAGACCGTTCATTATAAGGTCGCAGATTTAACGGTAGAGATTATGTTAGGGTTTTTTTCCCTAGAAGGCAACCCTCTTTTATGAGGGAAATGTATTGCGGCTATGGAGGATGGTGAATATTGTATTCTGAGAGAGGAGACTATGAGATAAAGAAGAGGAAGTTACAACGGGTTTTGCTGTAGGTTGTATCCCTTCATTTGCTGGATAATAATAAAGGAAGGACCTGGCA
>JZKD02S1672860.1:827275-848901 GCA_000966675.3 Picea glauca | reverse complement strand
TTTGACATTGAATCTTCTTTGGATCAAGGCCTAAACATGACCAATTGTGAAAAATATGACATACATAGTGATCTAATTCAAAAAATGATGTCTAGACCAATTTCAACTCAGTGTACTGGTATCCCTATGATAAGTAAACAACCATTCATTTTGAATACAAAAGACTATCGCGACATTAGGAAAAATCTCAATAGTGAGAAACAATCAATAACAAAATAAGAATAATGAGGAAAAAAAATCCCAAACACACTGATTCATTTGATCCTTATTGGAGGTGTAGGAACAATCAAGACATTCACAACAAAAGAAATTTACCAAGGATTACTATGCTTTTACAACAAATTACTTGATAGTGATCCTCTTTACAAAAAAATGAATTATCGTCGCATTTACTGAGAAAGTTGCATATAATTGAAAATGGAATTACAACACATTCAACATTGCACCTACCCTCTCCATTGGACGTAGCTTGGGTGGTTGGGAGGAATGATTGTTACCCTCCCCACCTAGCTTCAAATCCTTGGAGTGACATGTTGTGCCCTTTAATAGGTTTATAAGATGGTTTGTCCTTTGGATGTAGCTTGGGTGGTTGGGAGGAATGATTGTTACCCTCCCCACCCAGGTTCAATTCCTTGTAAGTAACATGTTATGCCCTTAAATGGGATTTTCTAAAAATACCCGCCCTTCATATGTTCTCTCACGGATTCCGTGGAGGTTTACGTGGAAGTAGTGAGCTTCCAATATTCGGTGCCGTGAACCACATGAAAAAAAAAAAAACATTGCACCTACCCCTAAAAGAAAAGAAAAAACATGTTTCCATTAAGCTCAAGCACATTAGATTCATTGACCAAAAAATATGAGAAACTTCACTTATTTTTGGTTGAGGAGGTATCATTGAAAGGTTCTTGAATGCTATATAAAATGGACAAATGGATTAGGGAAATTTTGCACACACTAACATTGCCTTTTGAAATCATTGACATATTTTTTTGTGGGGACCTTCATAAATCACAACCCATGAAAGATTCTTGGATATTTGAAGAACCATCTTTCTTCCATGAAAAAATATTGCCACACAACTTCTACAAAGACGATGTCAAACACTTTGAGATAAAACAGGGTATGAGACAAGAGAAAAAAGTTTTCATATCTATTCTCACTAGAATTATAACTTGCTCTCAAACAAAAGATGATATCATCTATTTGAATAGACATTGCTACAGAAACCCATCAAATGATCCAATCTTTCCATACCTTTTCCATAAGAACATATATGTTTAGGATCATAATAAAAAAATGTTATCACTTGTGCAATTAGTAACATATACATTGAAATAATGAGATAAAAACACAAACCTTGTTGAAATTATTAGCTGTGAAAACCAAAAAAGTGAGTTTCCTTCCACAATTGTCTTGAAACAAAATATGCCTGTAGAGTTGATTGGAGGAAACTATGCAATCAACAATGGCTTGGTAAATGGTCTGGAGGGTATCTTTAAACACTACATAGAGAGAAAATTTTATTTGTTTGGATTGAATTCATAATCCTACAATCTATGTTGTTCAATGACAAACTATGTGCAATATGTTAACACGAGGGATTCACTTTGTTGACCAATATCTTATCACATTCATTCATAAAGGGGGTTTTTAAATTTCAAAAAATAAAGTCAATATATTGAATGTATTGGGGGGATATGGGGTCTCAAGGGGTTTATAGGTATTGGGGGGTATAAAAAGGGGTACCTAGTAAAAACAAGGGTTTCTTTTATTTAAAAGATGTATTGGGAAGGGGGTTCAACAAAAGAATTTTGGGAGGTATTTATAAATATGTAGTGAACTTAGGGGTATTCTTTAATATCCCATGAATGTAGGCACTATGTCACAAATTTATTGAGTGAATACCCTGTGTATGTTTACAACTGGCATTTCCCATAACTTGACACCTGCCATGAGAGTATTTATACAAATGGCTTCTAGCAATAAAATCCAATTTGTTTGACAACAATTTCTTGTCCAATTAGCATATGCAAGAATGATACATAGATCGCAAAGACTAACAATGGATGGTGTTTCATTTGACCCTTTTGGAATTAAACACCATGGACTTTGTGTATGTGAAGTTTCAGTGAAACCTGCACAAAGAACCTAGCTAGTAGAAATTCACACAAAGCTTGGAAAAGAAACAAAGAGCGAGAAAAGAATGAGAGAAATAATAATGAATTGAACTGATTCAAATCCACACTCAAAGAGTGAATAATTTACAATATATATAGGCTACATGAGCAACTAATGTGCCATAGTAGTGATCTAGAGAGATTTGGACACTCACTAACAAAAACTGAAGTGAACAACTACCTAGTCCTAGTTAATTAGTGGTCATGTAGTCATCAATTAACTAAAGAACATGAGTGGAGTGGAGAGAAACTGATGCATGTACATTTCTAACGCTCTCCTAGCCTCATGCATGCGATATGCGCCCTCCTGGTGATAAAATCAAGATTTCCATGCATGACTCTACTCCACTAGTCTAATTGAAGTGTAACTGAGTCATGACCAGCTAGCCTAAGTGAAGTGTAACTGAGACAAGACTGAAGAGGATGTAGCACCCTATTTTAGTGGGGAATATTCTTAGGGGAGAATATTCTCATCTATGGATGACAACCTCAACATTAGACTAGTAAACTTAGGAAAAAGTGGGTGTGAGTTTGAAATATCTCCAACAATGTACACATCACTTTTGCATGTTAGAAACATTGAATCCAACATGTGTTCCAACAAATTGAAATAAATGAATTTCAATGTCCAACAAATTTTCCACTAAAATAAAGAGACTCTAAACTTATGCATCTTGGCACTTTGAATATGGCTTGCATTCAATACCAAAAGAAAAAAAAAATCTTGTATGCTTATTGAACACATGAAGCATACAATCACACATTGAAAATATTCTTGCAGACTATGAGCTAATGTAGGCTAACATCTTATATTTCCAAGAAACACATATAAACTTTGTTGTAGAAAAAAATTTCCTTGACAACGAGTACCATTGTTTATAAAACCATTGCCTCCATGGAATTTTGACATTCTTTCAAACTAACATAGTAATTGAAAAATATGTTAGTTATTCCATAGAGCATATTGAATCAATTGTAACTACATTTCATATTACCAAAATTTCTATTATGTTGGAAAATGTTTATGTTGCACGAGTTGAAGTAGCCTTTCACTTTATGAACATTATAACAACAAATACACAATCAATGAAGCACATCGTAGTTATCAATGATTTCAACTTCAACATGTTGCAAAACAATAATGCACAAAAAATATTGTTTCATTTATGCAAATTCATAACCTAGTACTCCATTCAAGTAAAGGAACAAGTACCATTGGTTTACTAATAGACCACTTTTGGACAACATTTCCAAAACATAACTACATTTTTAGAAAGTTTGATGCTTAATGGACCGGCTGTCATGTATTTTCCTTTTAATTCCTTTAAAAACCTTCGTTAACATTTGTCCATCCTAGCATCTTGAAACCTTTGTTCCCTTCCATGGCTATAAGCAACTCACATGCATTTGTTCTGTAGTGCCACTATCACATTTTGCTACTAGTTGCACAAATTCTCCTAATGCCAATATTGCAAATTGCAATTATTGTTTATAGAAACAAATGAACATTGATATTGCACCCCTACTAGTGCAATATATACTAGTTACTTGCATACATTGTTCCCTCTAGTTTATGTCGCTTCTCACTTTCTAGATACATCATACAATTGTTGACTCTTGTAATTCCATTTATGCAACTTCCAATATGAATTGTTTTTCTTGATTTTTTTTTTCAATCATGAGTATTTTCTTCATTTTTAGAATCAATTGGCTAATATTTTTTTTTTTGTGACTCGCGGAATCGGCAAATCACGGTTCTCGTACTCGTGTGACACGGGGTCGATTATCGTATGCTACCTCTATAACCTCCAGGTGCGTCCACACAACCCACACGCATGGGGCACGGGTAAATCATGGTGAGAATTGAAAGTGAGACCTCCTTTTTACATTTCCTTCCATTTACACGACACTTGCCAATCAGTCTACCCCTGCGGGTCGAATCAATTGACTAATAAATATGCGGGTTCATAAAACTAATAGTTTCTTTGTTGGGTTTGTTTTTCGGCACGACTCTTTAGATATTTTTGAGCACTGCTATTTTGATTTCAGGTTAGTTTATGATCATATTTTTCAAAGAATTTTGTTTATATGTAATTCAATTATTCTTTTTGCTATATTAAAGTGGTTGTCGTTATCTTATCTTCGTTTTGACTTGGGATTCACTGCATTCATAGCATAATTTGAACATCCATATCTCACTAGGATTCCACTTACCAATGAATTTCAAATTCAAATGCTAGTAGCCCTTGGATTAACTACACAAAATACTATGTAATTGGAAGTTACCTAATGATTCATTTTTGCTTCGAATAGATGGTCATATCATGAGATTCTTGATGATTTCTATGAACAAAATTACAATTGATTTTGTTTCTTTTTTTAAGTGCAAGTTGTACAGTAATAACATTTGTCGCTATTTCCTTTATTTATCCCTTTAAAGTCAGTTTGTCTATTAAGAAAATTTAGATTAGCAAATAATTTTACTATCCATTGCAAGCTATTAATTATATTTAGGCGTCTAAGCTAACTTTAGTGAAGAGACTAATTAGATTAGAGGAACAATTCATACATATAAAATGGCCACAATATTCAAACAATTTCCATTTCAAAAATGTTGAATTACATCAACCATCCTTTTTTCCAATTACCAATGACTAAAGTCAACAAGATCTGTATTGATTTTGAGAGACTTGAAAATAGTTTTGTGAAATAGTTGAATCTTACATCAAAAATTTATTAAAAGCCAAATGTTTGTACATTTTGATACTAGATTAGTTACATTGATGCTCATATGTTTCTAAAATCTTAATATTTTCAAAAGAAATTAGACTTTGCTATTCCATTTTTATTCATTGTTGCGTGTATTTTATTCACAAGCCTTCTCATCTAAAAGCTTCTAAATAAAAATTATTAGAAACTTTACCCACATAATACTAGTTATTGAAGTATTCACAAGCCTTCGAGTGCAACCTCTTGTGCAATGTGTTTTATTTTCTTCAAAACGGATAAACAAAGACATCAATCACTTATAATTTGAGCTTTCACTTAATATAATTTCATTGGTTTTTTTGTTATCTTCACTATTTCTTATTTGTTTATATTTCCCAATAATATCAATATAGTTATCTACTACAACTAATTTACCTGTGGTTTTAGTTCTCCTCTTACAACTAATTTACCTATGGTTTTAGTTCTCCTCTTACAACTAATTTACCTATGGTTATAGTTCTCCTTTTAACAATATCAAAATCTCATAGTCTCTTGTCCCTTGCAACTTTCGTGATGAAATCACCAAGAACATAAAACATTAGTATTACTCCAAAAATACAAGAGAAGACAATGGGACCTTCTACTCTGTATTCTCTTTACCAATCACAACACATCGAAATAATAATAATAATAATAATAATAATAATGAAACAAAAAAAATCTAGTGTTCCAACTACATTGCTACACCAAGTATTTCTTATTTTACTATTCAAATACAACATAAGCTACTACACACCACTACACTCTCAGGCTTAAGATAATATATTATAAAACAAAATAAGTAAGATAATATATTATAAAATAAAATAAGTTTTCTAAAATTCTTGAAATTCCTTTAAATTATTAAGTCTTTATTTTATAATTACTTTATCAAAGCATCCTACCTATGATAAAGAAGTTCATTTTCCTTCAACATCAGTACCTTTGCTGGTATTATATTCTCTATTGTCTCCCTCTCCACTCAATTATTTCAATCAGATTAAAAGACTAGTGTCTCATTTTGTTTTACCATTATTAAGAATTACATTATTCATTTGAAAATTATAAACATGTGCTTACAACAACTCTTCTTTCATAGGAACTGTAGAATACTTAGATACATCTCTTTGTGTCTATTCATCCACAAAAGGAACTATGTTGTCATAAGTTCCTTTTGTTTTCATACAAATATTAAATATGATCCAATGCAAACAAACCATACTGATATGGCCATAGTTTGGAATGCATACTGGACAATCCATTGTTGCAACAACTTTTCCCAACATTGACAGAAACTTATCCTGAGCAATACCAGTTTGACATTAGTCAAACGTTGGCTGAGCTTCAACGGTTCTTCTTGCAAGGATCCTTTACAATTTCGGTTCTACAATGTCCTTCTTGTTTACAAAAACAACTAAGGTTCAATTCTACTGCATTGACAGACACTTGAAACTCTAATTATGCCTCTCAATTAGAGTTTAATTCTACTGCATAATTAGAGTTTCAAGTGTCTGTTGGGTGCGTTACCTACAATTTCTTTTTATTGGATTGATTTATTTTCTACATGTGAATACTTGTAATAAAGTTAAATATATTAGCCTATATTAGCCTAGTTCTCTGCACCTTTTTATTCCTTATTTTTTTTCCTACTAACCTTTCTATTCTATCTTATTGTTATGCCCATTTCATTTAAACTTTTAAAGCATAAAGGCATCATTTTTTTTTTATATTCAAGCTTTTTATATGATAACCTTTCAAGCATGTCAGATTTAATAGTTTTCCTCATTATTTATCATTTTTAATTTTTCACATGGATTATCATAGACCAAATGGATTTCTTTATCTCACTTTTCAAATAAATTTATATGGAAATAAATCACCTTTGCATTCAATATTTCTCTTTTTCAATTGTTCACATGGATTATCATAGACAAGATGGATTTCTTTATCTCACTTTTCAAATAAATTTATATGGAAATGAATCACCTTTGCATTCAATAGTTCTCTTTTTTATCTTTAATGATATAGATTAACCACACAAACAAAAAATTGCATAACAAAAATAACTGACATAATTTCACAAGAAACTTTTAATTCCTATGGCTCATTTGAAGTTGTTATACATGTAGGTTTATACTAGTTGCGTTTCATTGCAAAATTTCAGAACAATGTTTTCCATTAGAAACCACATCGAGTACTTGCTATTGTTTCTCATATTATAAACAATACAATTATTCCCCCATCACACTTGTGTTGTTTTATTCCATTTACATCTTTGAACCAAAAACCACAAGGACATTGCCACTATGTGGCTCTTGTTGTAATTGGCGAGGTATTACGTTAAGCCTACAATTTTTGTTACGAGTCTCCTAATTAAATGAAGTTGGTGGTGTAACCTCAAAGCACCATTGGAATTTTCCATTACTTCTTAAATTTTTTGAGTTTTGATATTCATAATGCCAAAACTTTTTGTTCAAAAATATATCTTCATCAATGAAAAGCCTAATTTTTTTTATATAAAACCTATAGTATTAACTTGTATTAAGTATAACAAATAATATTAAACAAGTGCCACTGCAGTGGTGATGTCCCCACTAAAAAGGTTTTGTGTTCATGATATACAATGCCAAACCGGCATGCACAATCAGATGATTGAACTAAGGAGCATGCACAATAAGGTGATTAGGTTAATTTAGATAGATTGTAATAAAATACCGCTAATGACTCCCTTCGATGTCCCGACATAATCCAATAGTTTAGCTTTAGCCTTGCCACCAACATATTATATAAACTAGATGAAGAATTCAATTTGAAATCCTTATTTTAGCTTGAACAAGTTTTGCATAATATATGTAGTCAACTATTTCTTGTATATTCTACTAAAATAATTTGAATGAAAATTATGTTATAGTTACACTGGTAGCTTCTTCAAAGAGGAAAGACACAATTAATGGGATAAAAACAAATTTGGCACTAAAATACCCACCCGAACCACAAAATGTCAACAAAATTCCAAAGTTAGTTTTCACTTTTCACATCGAAATGAAACATACACAAGAAAAGGTATTGATGTATGTTGTCTCATTGCCCTCCCCATATGAAGAAATATGCTCCTTGTGCCTCAACCTTAGTTTCTCTATTGCTTTCTTGATTACTTCAAAGCCTCCCTCCTTGCTCATAGACTTGGTGTTGCTCAAAGAGTGCATTAGACTATGTAACCAACATCTCCCCAGCCAGTTCGGGTGTAGAGCACCATAGTTTGAAGAACCCTGGCAATATCTAGGTCTCAAATAAATAATGATGCTCTAGCTCCTTACTTGTATATTTGTAAAGGCCAAACCTCCATTGTATTCCTTCTAACTTTTCTCTTTTGATAAACATGCAAAAATAATTTAAATACTTTCTAATTTCAACCAAGTAATTTTTAAAGATTGTGTTACAGTATGTCATTATTTTTCAACTAAGTTATTTTTTAAGATTGTGTTATAGTATGTCATTATTTGTCCATTGCATTAAAAATTATACACTTGTACACTATAAAAAAAAATATTTGCATTTTCTTAAAGTACAATGCGAATGGAGTCCATTACATAGATACCATACAATTGTCTACCTTCAAAATACCATACGTTCTTATACCCTCGATGTAAAATCTCAATTCTAGTTCATGCTAACTTGTTAATGCTAAATATAAACATCAATTACTTATTTCTTGAATTCTCAAGTACACATATTTCTTACTAATTTTGCATAGTATATGCAGGAATCTTGACATAGTGAACTTGAGATCTTCAAAGAAGTTCAAACCTTTACTGGGTAAGTATGATGAACTATTCATTAATGAGAATGTTATAATAGCCACAAAAAGTCTATTTGGCTTCAATAAAAAGTAAATCTTTGTGGAAAAATACAACTTCTTTGTCATTTATGATGTTGATGGTGCTTAGTTTTGAAAAATTAAGAGAGTGTGGCATTGTTGCATGAATCTAGCAAAAAACAAAATCTATTTGAAGGCTCAATTACTAGGTAATAATTAATGGATTACTCTCAGTAAAAGCACTATTAAGAAGTAATTAGTTAACTTTATATAAATTTGAAGCTATTGAATAACAGAAGGAAGTCTAAGCTTTAGAGTGGAAAAATGGAATTGCAAACATTACCAATGATAGAGACGATGAAACTCTATAGAATTTTGAAGTTATTGAAAAACCAAATGGGATTGAATCCACAAATAGGAAAAGTGAGATTGAAAAGAATAGTTGAGTTAGAATAGATGTGTAGAAATACGAAGCTAAATACATTTGAACTATATTTATCATTCCACTTATATTACTTATCTATCTTTGGAGCCAAAATTATTTGATTAGTTATGGTATAGTCTTTGTTATAAAAATAGACCATTTTGTTATAAAAATAGACCATTACAGTAACAAAAGCCAAATGTTCTATAGTTTCTAGTGGGAATATCTTCATGTGTTAGGTTTAGAAACAATATCCTTATTTTTGCAAACGAAAGAAGTTAAAAGACAAATGTTTGACAGATTTTAGTGGGAAGATACTTGTGTGTTTATACATGTATTAGGTTTAGAAACAATATCCTTATTTTTGGAAAGAAAAAAAGTAAGGTAATTAAAACTTTCAACACCTTCCTTGTAATAGAGGTGAAAATAAAGACGATTGACTCGACTGGTAAGTGGATTGAATACGCTATAAGGTAAGGGTGCTAGTGCACTTTACACTCCCTCATAAAACATGTGTGCCTTATCAACTTTTTAATTCCAACTAGATCTGTTTCATATACAAAAACTACTGCATCATCTGCTTCGTATACAAAAACTACTGCATCAACGACTGCTTCTAATGAATTAATCAAACGAAATGTGGGCCATTACCCATTATAGTGTTCGAAGTTTGGTTATTATCTCCATTCCAGAAAGAGCTACACTCTTAAAATTTTAAACAAAGTGAATCTAATTTTTGAATCATATAATAGAGAAAAAATATAATTGATAAGGATAGGCATTCAATAATAATGAATAAATTTCCTTATTGAATGAACATACCCTTCCGTGATCAAATTCTAGGCCACTTGAACTAATGATGTGTGGGAAAATCCAATCTTGTTCAACATTGATAGGAGAGGTCTATATGGATGTTGTACAGTGGGATGAAATCCAGAGTATAGATGTTGTACAATGGGCTTAAATCTAGAGTGGTGAAGACCAAATTTCCACCTGGAAGAACTCCTTGCTTGTAGTGGTGAAGACCAAATATCTAGCCTGAAGAACTCCTTGCATAAGTCTTATAGACATGTAATTGAAAGAATATAATAGTACTGCATAGTCTTTTTATTTTTCTAGTAGAAAGGGAGGCAATCACAACTACGATACTACAGTATTCCCTACCATCTAGAAGGTAATGTGTATTGGATTAATATTTATCATTATATAGTTGTGGGATGACTACGATGAGGCAGTGACGATAGGGTTTTGGCAAGCATAACCGACTGATTTATTCAGTGTGACAATGCATAAGTGTAGTTGTGGTTGTATAGCTGTTGTTATCTAGAGCTATGCATGTCAGTGCATTGAAACTGCCTTGCAGTGCATTGAGAAAGAAAAAGATTTAATTCACTGACAAGACAAATCATTCTAGGATATTTACATAATATAGAACTTAGGTAAAACTTAAATAAGCTTGGCAATATCAAAACTTAAAACCTAGGTTATAAAACTTAGCTTATATAAGAAGTTCCGCAGTAAGACTTTGAACCTATTATCCAATAGCATTCATTACAAAAGTAATTTAAATATTGTAAATTTTTTTTATTTATTTGTCCTTTGTAAAACATTGGACAATATAAAAATATTTTTAGTCAAAGATTAATTAATTGATAGTCAACGACTAATTGATTGCTAGAGTCTTGGCCTTTGAAAAGGACTAATAACCTTCTTGGATGTTGGAAAAAATCAAAATCAAGAATTCAATATAAATCAAAGTGTGAAGTACTTAGAGTGAAGCTAACACAAAAATGAAAGATAACAAAAAAATGCACATAATTTTCTTTATATCATGATTTAGGGAGGAAAGGCACAACATATAGAGGGTGAGGGAGGGATGTTGATACCACACATCGTCTCTCTTATTCTAATAAGTAAGGTCCTCTATTCACTTTGTTAATAGGGGAAGTCTTGATATCCATCTATTTGGCTCGTTGCAAGGGGATTTTATCACCTCCCATAGATGAAAGGATAGAATTAAAGGGGTGCTTACTTTGAATGACGCTTCAAAGTGTTATTGGGATTAAAAACAAATTCTAAGTTTTTTACAATTTTTCCTCCATATTATATGAATTATTGTCTTAAACTACATTTTCCCATGTAGACTATAAATATATACATAACATATATCAAAATGGTTCCACATCTTGGCAGTTTTTCGAGCCCCAAACTTCCAGGGTTATTTTGAGGTCTTAAATGACATTTTTTTTGGCAAGAAAGCACCCAGCATGTAGCTGAAGGCAAATGCTAGGTTGTGTGAAATGTGTACTTCTTGGCTAGACTTTTCTGACGGGCTACTGAGCGCCCCAAACAGACATTATATGCAAACATTGCACCTTGGGGAAGTTGATGTATCAACTAACCACATTGGGGTCCACAAACATTTTGGTGTTTCATCTTCTGGGGTTAGGGTTTTCTCATTGATGCTTTATGTTAAAACGAATTTTCAACCTCTTTGTAATCAACTTCTTGTGGATGAGAATAACCAACACATCTCTCTCTTCAGGGATACGCTACCACCATTGTATCTATCTTGTGAGCGTTGCATTTTATATTCTTTTGTATTCCAGATAGTCATTAATAGAATTTGAGTTTACTGTACTACTGTGTTTCTTGCAATATATTTGTGTGTTTCCTTGTTATATCTCTTCCTTCATGTCCTTCTCAATATAATATGGATCAGTGATATCAGAGCAATCTGCTCTTTGTTGTTTCTTTGTGCATGTCTCCAACAAGGTTAGGCTATTGAGAGTTAGATCTCGAACTAATTGAGCTTGGGGAATAACATTCCTGCTGGCCCAAGTAGCCTCCCATGGAAGACGAAAAGAGATAACATGGAGCAGGAGATTCTATCAAATTATTTCTCGAGGAATCCCTCACACAACATAGAATGAGATGATGGATAATTTCACCCAGATCCTTTAATAGTTTCCAATGATAATGGAGGCACCTTCAACCAACATTCACTTCGGAGGTAGGACACCATTTAAGGTACATGTTAACTTTGATATTCCTTTATTTGAAGGCCAGATAGATGCCACGCTTTGGAAAAATGGTTAAGTTTGCTAGAGGGTTATTTCTCTGTCCAAAATTTTTCCAACAGTGAAAAAAACACCTTCGTACTCCTTAAATACCTTCCCAATGTCAGATATTGGTGGGAGACGTAGTGTGAGCAACATTTCAGAGGTGATTATGCAATTTTTGGGCTAGGATCCACTTGGGAGACTTTTTTTTATGCCCTCAAAGAACAATACTGCCCTATTGGAAACTATAATGAACAGTAAAATATGGACAACTTTGCATTATCAGAGATACCAAATAGTTCCAGAGTACACCAACATAATCCATACCTTTCACACAAAACTAAGTATTCAAGACTATGAGCTGCAACTAGTTTTGAAGTACCACAATGGCCTACATAGGTACATCCAAAAGATATGGAGTTCTTGGAAATATTCTCATTGGGAGTCGCTTACCAATATGTTGTCAAGATCGAGCAAAAGTTCAAGCAAAAGAATAAGAGGGATTTCAAATTTGCAAACCCATCATAGTAGAAGAATGGTAAAGGTGGCCCTAACTCCCAGAGCAAAGGACAGAGCAAGGATGGCCAACCCCAAGACAACTAGTCCAAGACATAATCAAAGAAGGGTAATGGGTAGTTGAAGAAGGACACTGGAAAGTGGTGCGAGTTCCACAAAATCCCTTGGCACAACACTGATGAATATTGCTCAAAACAATCATTGGTGGATGGTATGAAATACTCAAAGTAGGATGTCGACTCATACTCTAATTCAAAATTGGCTAAGGGAAAATAGATCATTGATGTAGAACCTAGTGTCACCATCACTCCCACAAAGGTCCAGCGAGGGGAACCATAGGATCTTGAAGAAGGGGCGCCTCTTCCACTCACATATGTGGATGAAGGGGACCCCACTCCATTTCATTGTTGACAATGATAGCCAGAAGAACCTAATCTTAGAATAGGTCATCAATAGGTTAAACCTAACAATGAATTCACATCCTCAGCCATACACCATCAGTTGGCTCAGGTAAGGATGAGATATCTACGTCAGCTAGTAATGTATCCTACACTAAGACATTGAACCCTTCAAATACGAGGTATTGTATGATGTTTCCCCTCTTGAAGTTTGTGATGTTATTTTAGGAAAATTATATGTGTGGAAGCCTCATGTTTTTTATGAATCTAGGCCCCATAGTGTCATTATTACTTTGGGAGGTCAACTATACATGGTACCGTAGGAAATCCCAACTAATGCAGTCTCTTTGATCTCCACAAAGCAGTGCAGAAAGGTGGTCCCTTAGACCAGGAGGCTTGTCCTCTTCATGGTTCTGTTAGAAGGTGAATGAAAGGTCACTACAACTGTCAAAACCTTTGCACGAGGTCTCTCTACACAACAGAAGCAGGTGGACAAGATAGTAGAAGAGCACAAAGACATCTTTGCATCACCTACTCAGGTGCCTTTGCACTGCCAGGTAAATCACTCAATTGATTTGGCACCTGGTGCTCCTCTGCCTAACGATCATGTATATAGGAACTCTATTATGGAGATTGAAGAAATCAAATTCCATATCCAAGAGCTAATTCTAAAGGGTTGCATTAGATCAAGCTCCTCACCTTATAGGAACCCAATTTTTCTAGTACAGAAGAAGGATGGGACATGGATAATTTATATTGATTACATAGCCCTGAACAAGATCACAATAAAAAACTGATACCCAATCACTTGGATTGATGATATTCTAGATCAACTCAAGGGTGCCGAAATTTTCAATAAGATTGATCTGAAGTTAGGGTACCACCAAGTGTTGATTGAGAAAATTAATGTATGGAAGATAACCTTAAAGTCTAAAGAAGGTCTCTTCAAGTGGATGATCATGCCTTTTGGCTTGACTAATACTCCGACCACATTCATGCGGATGATGAATGACACATTGAGACCATTCACATATTCCTTTGTGGTCATGTATCTGGATGACATCCTCATCTTTAGTAAAACCTAGGAGGAAAATATGAAGCACATTCAACAAGTCTTGGGGACCCTGTGACAACACAAGTTATATGCCAATTTGGAGAAGTGTACCTTCAACATGCAAATAATTCAACATTTGGGATACATTGTGGATGAGAAAGGTGTGCATGTGGATCCAGAAAAGATCCAAGTCATCCATGTCTGGACAGCCCTGAAGACACTGATCAAGTTCCGTAGCTTCTTGGGCCTTACCAACTTCTGCCGCAAGTTTGTGCTGGGGTTATCTCATATTAGTTGGGCCCTTATCCAGGTGACTAAGGGTGGATCCAAGGCCAAGTTTGTTTTTTCTATGTCAAAAAAAAAAAAAACATTCGAGGATTTGAAATTCTACCTCTGATCAACACTAGTCCTCATTCTTCCAGACCTACAACAACCATTTGAGATTGAGACAAATGCTTCAGATTATGCTATCGATGTAGTCCTCACTCAACATGGGAATATGATGGCTTATCAAAGTGAAACAGTATCTAATGTTGTTTATAGATACCCCACCCATTCCAAAGAGAAATACTCCATCGTGTAGGCATGTCGACAGTGAAAGCATTACATTCTAGGAAAGGAAACAATCATCCACACTGATCATAGGCCTCTACAATTAATACAGACACAAGGAAATTTATAGAATTATTTCCATTAGAAATGGTCCATGTACTTGTAGAAATTCCACTTGAACATCAAGTACAAGAAGGGAAACACCAACCATGTTGCAAAATGCCTTAGTCGACCCTCAATTGTGGCACTAACCACAATTCTTAACTCTCATGGGCATGAGATCTTCAGGTGGACCCAATTATACACTATTGACTTTGAATTTGTTGCTACCTATCATACATTGAAGGAAGACAAATTAGTTCCATAATTTCATCTCTAGGATTGAATGCTATTCCATATGAGCCATCTCTATGTTCCTTCAAGAGAGCATACAAATCTTATTTGGGAAGCTCAAGACACTTTGGCATGGAAAAAATAGTGGCAGTACTACAAAATAATTTTTATTGGATGAATCTTCAACAAGATGTTTGCAAGTATATCATATCCTTCACTACCTGTTCCACTTCCAAACCTACCATAAAGAAATAGGGGCTATACACCCTTCTACCTACTCTTGATAGGCCTTGGGAGTTCATCTCCATGGATTACATATTCGGTCTACCTACAACCAAGCATGGTAATGACCGTGTCTTCATGGTCGTTGATTTATTTTGTAAGATGACAATTTTGGCACTCTGCAAGAAGAGTATCACAATCGAGGCCACTTCTAAGCTCTTCTTTGAACGTGTTTGGGTTCATTTTGGGATCCCACAGACCATTATTTCAGATCGAGATAGTAGGTTCCTAAGTAATTTCTGGTCCATCTCATGGTCGATGATGGACACCAAACTGACCAAATCGACTACCTTCCACCCATAGACTAATGGAAAAACAAGGTAGTCTACAAGATGGTTGTTCATATCTTGAGGATGTACAATTTGAAACATCCATGCACATGGGATGAGAGCCTTCCTGATGTTCAAAATATCTACAATAGATCCCTCCACAACTCTATTGGCCATATCCCTTTTCAGGTGTGCCTAGGGTTCCAACCATTGGCCCCCATTGACATAGCTCTACACATTGCAGTTGCACGGGAAGAGTCCTCCCATGCTCAAACCGAGGTTGATCGAGCAACCAAATTTTTTGAATGAATCCAACACATCCAACAACAAGTTCATGATATTTTGCAAAAATCCAATGCCAAGTACAAGAAATGCCACGATCAACATTGGGTACCACACAAGTTTCAACTGTGAGATAAGGTATGGTTGCATTTGCAGAAAGAACACCTCACAAGACCCCATAAAAAGCTCTATTGATCCAAGAGGATCCATAATGATAAAAAAATTATCATCTTAAATGTTAATGAAAATGACTTCATCATGTATATCTCGGTGAGAGCTTTCCAACGATGCGTGAATCACCTTAAATTGATGTTGTATGAGGAAGTTATGGCCATTTCAAGTTTTCAAGAAACAAGCAAAATGATGATAGGGAAATCCATATAGATGACGTCAACATGATGATGTGGTAGCATGACAGGCTGTCACATGGTATCCACATAGATAAGTTAGTAGTAACACATGGTAGGGTGATGTCAACATGGTGACGTGGTAGCACGACAGAGTGCCATGTGTCACCCATATTTGGCACATTTGGCGCCCAATTGGACTAGTTGGATATCGCCACATGTCTTCTGTATGGTCCATGTGGCACCACTGAAAGGGTGCCATGTGGTAGGTCATACAATGATAGTACAGTCGAGTCATTAGGGTGATGCGGATCTGTATAGTGGCATGGACCAATAGATGATCGATATGTGGAACCATAGCTCCATTGGCAGGTGACTCTACACATGTGGGTCAATCAAATGACACCATGTGGCACCTTTGAGAAGCCCAAGGAGGGATACAGATCAAAATTTGTTGGGATCAACATGAATAGAACTCGTAACCTATGGTAGAATATTCCAATTTCTTAACTATAACCTCCAATCGTTGCACCACATTCACTGCTTGTTATAACCAACAAAGAATATTTTATTCAAGTTGTAACAAATACGGCCCGGGTATATAGGGGGGTCGGGTGGCCGTCCTAGCCATATATAAACCTAGTGCCTGACCACAATGGACACACAAATTTTCATGCCAATATTTTTTATTGAGTTCATTTTTACATGGGTATGCGTGCCAAGTGTAGATTTTCCTCATTTTGCATGCAAGAGGTGTTCCTATTTTAGATTTTCCTCGTTTTGCATGTTATTAAGTTCTTAGAGAGAAGTATAGAGTGTTTATACTCTTTTTTCTCAGTGTTCTGAAGTAAACGTGAGCCATCCAATCGTAGGTAATTTTTTGGGAAAAAGAAGAGCCGTTGGATTTAAACCAAGGAAAAGCATCATCGTAGATACATTGAGTCATCGATATAAAATCACGATCAACGAACAACATTCATTTCGGGTTAAGAGTTGTGAGGAGGTTACACTTCGAGTAATCTCACTTCGGGTAAAATGAGAAGTAAGAAAGACGAAGGTCAGAGCACAGAAGTCCCAAAGTAAATGAGGACCGTCTGATCTGAGGAACACTTTGGAAAGCATCCCGACCATTGGATCAATTTTAGTGGAAGGACAGGGTAAGACACAAAGTGTCCCGAAGTAGACGCAATTCGTCTGATCTAAAGGAACACTTCGGGAAATATGCTGATCATTGGATCAAGGAAAGTAGAAGGATAGGAGAAGCAAGGAAAAAATGCCTGAGATTTCGAACACCCGAATTCTTGATAGTCGTTGGATTGAGTTAATATTTTTCAGGTTAAATGAGGACCATCAGATTTGGACAATACATGATGGTCATTTGATCAGAATAATGGTCAACTTTGGCGCTGACCACTTTGGCCGTTCACCCAAAACATATGCGTTCACCCAAAGGCTGAAGTTCAGAAGTCACTCTCAGCTGTCGATCTGAGATACATTTCGGGAGTTAGGACAACCATTAGATCCAAGAGAATAACATGTGCCACATGAGGAGATCTACGTCAGCAAGGAAACATGGCATAATCAGATGAAGACAAGTGTCAAAGTGCAGTTGGCATTTCAGGTATGCGTGAGTCACAAATCTAAGTGACATGTGGTAGCCACTCAGTCAGTGCCACATCAACAAGTGACGTCACTCTGGGAGTTTGTACTTCGGGAGTTTCACCACTAGCAAACACCTAAAGTGTCGAAGGTTGAAGTTAACGCTAACCGTTGATTTAATTCGGGCGTGTTATCGACTGTTGATAAAGTATAGTGGAATGATAGAATAAGCGTAAACCATGAAGTGACGCTAACCATTGATATACTTCAGATAGCGCTATCAACTGTTGAAGATTATGGACATGCGTCTTTTATCCGAGAGTTTTGTAAAGAGGCTGGAAGTCGCGAAGGACGAAGTCCCGAAGTAACGACAGTCGTCCATCTCATCATGTGATTAAAACGTGACTGTCGATCTTGACAAGTGATTAAGCACTTATTTAGCCTAGCGCCTCGTCACCACCTACGGTCACATGGAATAGAGAAATACGGGTAAAAAAAGAGGCAACACTTAAATCAATTAGCCTGAGATTTTGCGCATATGGTCATATGTATATGGTTTGAAGGAAGCGCCTCATAAAGATTTAATTCGACAGAGAGTTAACACTAGAACAATACAAAGAATTTATAAAAGATCAAATATGATCTGTTGGTGAACCGAGAACACAACACAAGAATGGGTATGATATAATGAGTCGATCCATGTATGTGATCAACTCATGAAGACAAAAAAACCGACAGACGATCATGATTAAAAGAGAGTTAATTCATGAGCATTATGTATAAAGGATAAAAGGAAAAATGATATTATTTAAAGATTAATATTATCATTTAAATGAAAAAGGTACAATGGTTCAAATATCAAAATACACAATGATTCAAATTCACACTAGTTGGAAGACTATATAAACAAGAAATAATGGTGAGAAGAAGGGGTAGTTGAATTTGTTGAAGTATATATATTTATATATAATGAATTGAATGAAGGTTCATTCTATCAGGTTGGTGCCTATTTACAAGTTGGGTCTTGTATGAGGATTGGATTCCTCACATCTCAATTGGATATGAGATCAACAAGCTGGGACTTGTTATGAGGATTGGATTACTCATTTCTTAGTTGGATTTGAGAACTACAAGTTGGGTCTTGTAACAGAGAGCTGGGTCTCTCATAATTGTTTGAAGATGATATTCAAAGATTGATTTTATGTATTCATTCAAGTTAAATAAATAAATAAAGTATTTATTCTTTTATATATTGGTTGAGAAAATGAAATAAATATTTGTTGTTCAGTTAATTTATGAAAAGTGGAAAATTGTCCAAAGTTTTGTGACACTGATTCATCCCCCCCTCTCAGTGTCAAGTATCCATTTCAACAGTTGTCACTACATGGGATGTGAAAATGCTAGTTAATAATAGTATCCATGATCCAAATTAACAGACTACGGTTGAAAGTAAAGAAGGTCCTTTGGTTGATGTTGTTCATGTTAAGAAGGGGAAATATGTTGATGGTTCATTCTCTTTCACATCTGTATATTCGATTTTTTTGTTCAGTTTATTACTAATCAATGGAGTATGTTTAGTAGCTGCAACAATGAATGGTGAAGTTTTTCAATTTAATGGAATGGTTAAATTGGTCAACGATGTGGTTTCATTCTTCATTATTGCCGTGATGATTCAAGTGCTCGTTATCCAAGAAGGAAGGATGGGTGATACTAGACAAGTAAGGTGGAAGTATCTTCACTTCATTTATGAATAATCCATTCTTTTGGAAGTCCAACAGTTCTTTAGTGGGGAGGTGTGATCAGGAGGATCCAAAACGCTAAAAAATTGATCATCTCAAAAGCTAAGAAAATTGACTTCATTGCATAGAGCTTGATTAGAGCTTTCAAACGATACGTGAATCACCTCAAATAGACTCATATGAGGACATTATAATTGTTTGAAGTTTTCAAAAAACATGCAAAATGATGACAGGGAAGTCCATACAGATGAAGTTAGCATGCTAACGTGGCAACATGACAGGCTTCCACGTGGCATCTGCATAATTAAGTTGGGAGTAACACATGGCAGGATGACATCAACATGGTCACATGGAAGCATGATAGAGTGTCGCATGTCACCCATATTTGACACATTTGGAACCCAGTTGGACCAGTTGGATATTGCCACGTGTCATCCGTACAGATGACATGGCATATGTATGGTCCACGTGGCACTACTAAAAGGGTGCCTCGTGGCAGGTCGTACAGTGACAGTGCAGTTGAGTCAACAGGGTGACATAGATTTGTATAGTGAAATGAACCAACTAACGATCGACATGTGGCATCATAGCTCCATTGGCAAATGACTATGCACACGTGGGCCAATCAAATGGTGCCACATGGCACCTTCAAGAAGCCCAAGAAGGGTTGCAAATCAAAAGTTGTTTGGCTTGGCATGAATAAAACTCATGACCTCCGGGGGAATATTACAGAATATTCCAACATCTTAAATATAACCTCTGATCATTGTGCCATATGCACCACTTGTTATAACCAACAAAGAATATTTTATTTAAGTTGTTACAAATGTGGCCCAGGTATATAGGGGGCTTGGGTGGTTGACCTAGCCCTATATAAACCTAGTGCCCGACCAAAATAGACACACTAATTTTCATGCCAAGAATTATGATTGTGTTTTTACATGGGTAAGCATGCTAAGTGCATATTTGCATCTTTTTACGTGGAAGAGGTGTTTATATTTTAGATTTGCCTTGTTTTATGTGCTATTGAGTTGTTTGAGAGAAGTATAGAGTGTTTATACTCATTTTTCTCAGTTTTTCGAGAGGATTTTGATGGTGATGTCGGTTCCTTGCTAAAGTGATGTTTATGAAAGTCTTAGTTCCGTTTTCTATGTAAGAGAGCCATCTCTCATTTTACATGCAAAAGGGGGTCTCTAAGCACATGTTTAGAACATAGTCAAGTTTATATTCATTTTTCTTAGAATTTCAAGAGGAATTTATTGGTACCCTCTGTTTTTAAGTTTGAGCAGCAGAATTGAAGGGCATCTTTAAATTTTCCATTGTAAGTCATCGTTTTACCAAGCATTTGAACATTAATAAAGCGATCTTTTTGTTTGGAAGAGCACCCAAAGACATATCCCAAGATCCATTATGAAACTATGTAATGAGCCTTGTTATTTGTTGTCTCCATTTCTTTCTATTTTGGAATTCTTATTTCTGAAAGTTTTATTTATCAATTAATAAAGTTTATGGATAAATAAGTGTTTTCACATGATATTTTGCGAATAGTCAAGAGGATCTTAATTTCTAGAATCTGGTTGGATGTTAATGTCTACTTAAAAATTAATTGACATCTAAAGATTTTTGGATCATCCACCCACTCCGATACGATCCTTACACCATCAGAAAGGTCATGGGTTAGAATGCTCTTAAATTAAGTATTCCCACTTTCCTTGGCTTGCATCTTGTATTTAATGTGAAACTACTTCGACCATATTTTCCACCTCTCTCAGACACTTTAGACACAACCGAGCATTTGGCCCCTACAAAACTCAATTATGACTACATTGAATAGGAGACAATTGATCGGATCATGAACACCAAGGTGGAGGGAAATCTCTAGTAGAACATCCATATCTATCGGGACATCAAAGTAGGGAAACTTCTTCACCAGGGCAAGTGGCTCACCAGGAGTCAGATTCAACATAATTTTCCCCATCTAATGGAGTAACTTGATGCAATGGGGACCATTTATTCCTTGGGGGGGG
>JZKD02S1672860.1:797952-827254 GCA_000966675.3 Picea glauca | reverse complement strand
GATCCAGGTGGATACTAGTGGCACCCACCTATTCCACTAATTCAGAATGGTTCCAAATCTTGGCAATTTTTCTGTAGTTTTTCGGGTCCCAAAATTCTAGGGTCATTTTGAGGTCCTAAAGGGTGACTTTTTGGCACGACAGTGCCTAGCATGTAGCCCAAGGAAAATGCTCGACCATGCATAATGTGTACTTCTCAACTAGAATTTTTTGATGGGCTACTGAGCACCCCAAATGGAGATTGTATGCAAAAGTTACGCCCCTGGGAAGTTGATGTATCAACTAACCATATAAGGTCCCACAAACCTTTTGGTGTTTCATCTTTTGGGGTTAGGGTTTTCAATGTTTAGAGTTTTCTCATTGATGCTTTATGTTAAAAGGTCATTTCGACCTCTTTATAATGAGCTTCTTGTGAATGAGCGTAGCCAAAACATCTCTCTTCAAGGATAAGCTACCACCCTTCCGACTAACTTGTGTGATTTGCATTTTACAGTCTTTTGTATTCTAGATAGTCATTCATAGAATATGAGTTTAATGTATTACTGTGTTTCGTGCAATATATCTATGTGTTTCCTTGTTATATCTCTACCTTCTTCTCGTTCCAATATAATCTGGATCAACGAGTGCCTCATTTGGCCTCATCGATCTTCCTCCTTTTGGTTGTTTTCCTTCAAAAATCACTGCACACAACTTTATTGGTAACAGATGTATTGATGAGTTTAATGATGTTGCGATCTCATTTAAACAGAAGGATGCATCCTTAGTAAATATGTTGAAGCCCACACTTCTAGGTCTTAAAATTGCTTATATTAACATGTATGATAAGCTTCTTGACATCATAAAGAATCTGAGCAAATATGGTAATATTCTCTGTCTTTCTAATTCTTTCATGCTAGAATAAGTTTCAGTGCAGTTGTGTGCAGAGCATGCTAACTGCTTATAACTTATAAATTAATGCATGGAAGGATTTGAAGAAGTGAGGAGAGGTCACTATGGAACAAGTTTGGTTGAGACAACTATACTTTGCAACCCAACGACCCCCACCTATTTGCAACCCAACGACCCCCACCTACCCTGATCATTTGCACAAAACCTCCACATAGACCTCTAGGAATACATCCTCCACTCTCGAGATAAGCTCTCACATCTCTTAGTTGAAATGAATTTCTAAGTAGAGAGACAACACATGCTTTACCATTTTCATATGATACGATATGTACATTTTTGTAAGATTTATTTGAAATACATTTACATAAGGGTGTCTTAGAATACTTCAGTGTTCTACTATGCATGGGAGTGAAAATACTAATTCATAACAAAACCTGAAATCTTGTCTTCATTTGGTGATGTCCTGTGGTCAAATCCTTTCATGATTACTATTGGGGATTACTTGTGTGAGTGAGGTACTTTAATACCTAATTTATTTAAATATCAAAGTTAATTTATTATGGGAATCTCATAAGCATGTAAGAGTAAACATATCACAATTGACAAATAAGATTTTAAATTCCTACGGTCTAACATAATATTCATCGTGGTTGTTTAACAAATAACCCGCAATGTTAATCACTCTCCTTGTTAGTTACATAACCTCTTCTTTATCTCACGATGGACAACAACTCAACTCTCCTCACATCTTCTCAACAACAATTGTTGCGAGCTCAAATCATTCACATAATACCTCCACGCAAACTTCTCGGAATACATCCTCCACCCTCGAGGTAAGCTCTCCCCATCTATTTTTCAGGCAATTCCCTCAATTTCTAATTTAGCTTACTTGTATTATTATTGTTTAATATAAGGTTCATGTAAATGACAACATATCCCCCATTCTACGTTGTAGAGTGCCTCTTGAGGAAATTATATATAGTAAAAACAAACAACCAAATTGCATTAGGAAAAAGACAATGAGAATGGTTACACTAGATCTTTGGGATCAAAGTTATCTCAAAATAAAAAAACACATACTTGATTTGAAATAAAAGCTTTGGGGTAAAGGTTATCTCATTGAGGACTTGCTATGTTGTATATGTTATAGTGATGGATCCTAGGTTAGGTGAGAGGTACAAATGCAATGGCCCCTAAGTGGAAATGGATGGGTTATTTGATATTATCCAAAGAACTAGACCAAAACAATTGTAAAAGTTGAACTTTTTACAGAGAAAAAATGCAATGGAGAAGATGAGGCTATGGGATTTGAAAACGGGAAAGGGGATTTGATAATATTTTAAATTTAATTAGATGGTTGTAGTTGCATGATTTATCTATCCATCCTAAAGTTTTGAGTTTTTTTCAAAACATAAATTATCATAGAGGATGGTTGTGCATTTTGGAATGAGGGAGGATAGTTGTGTTTCACTAATCATGAATGATGTTGAATGCCATGATGGAAGATGGAATCATTGAGGATGAGTAATATAATTTTATGGCTAAATTGTCCATCATCAAGTATTTTGGTTGGTCATCAATTAGAGAGTAAATATTTCATTGACAATTGTCTATGATAAAAAAACAATGGAATACATCTCAACACTGTGTTTAAACAATGAAATTAATTAGGTGAAACCGTGTCCAAATTCCAACCCCTTAAACAAATGTCTCCTCAAGGTTTAATTATGTTTTAGAGCTTTCCCAACACATTAAAAATACATTTTGAAACTTAACATGACCCTCATTTCAAGGGCGAGTGAAGAATATTTTACCATAAATGAGGCATTTTTCTCATCAAATTCCAACCATGCCCTTCACTAGGGAAAATTTTCGCCCTTGGGCTAATTTTCCATGTTTTTTTTTCCAAAACAATGTTCACCAATTTTCATTTTTTCTAAAAATGGTTCACTGAAATCATATAGGATAAAATTGTTTTATTGTAAAATAGCCAAATTTTTCTATAACTATTTTAAATCCTTAGAAAATTGAATTCTTTTAAAAAAATATTGTAAAACATTTTATAATTAATATTTTAAAAATTAATAATTTTTGACAATGTTTTACACTTTAACCTAAGTGATCCTTGAAAATTTTCCCACCCCAATATAATTTGAAGAATGCCAAAAATTTTAAGTATTTGACTTCTTAGATTACCCAAAATTCTAAGCACTCTTTACCAATTAACAAAACTCTAAATAGACAAGAACATGTTGTGGTGGCACTGGAAATATCTCCACATGTGGGTCGTGTTGTAATAGATCAGTGGCATAGTCAAATATTTCCACGCATGGGCCCTGATGTAATACACCGGGGCTTGTCAATTATGTAGGGAAGGTCATTGTCATAATGTTTCAAAGGCTTTGTCTCACTGTTCCATGTTTTGACCATTTTCTTCGAAATCCAACGATATAAATCTGCACGAAATCACAATTTTATGTTGTTTAAATTGTATTTCTAAATGCATAAATTCATTCAGCATGCTGAAAAACCCTTGAGACACTCAGATTATACAAAATTAACCATTCAAATCTACAAATCTAACGATTTTTTATCATATTTCAAATAATCGAAAAATATCCTTAAAAAAAAAAACCCAAAACATAAAATATTTAAACTACAACTAACTATTTCCATCGAGATGATACATAAAGGTATAGTTACAACCTTCGCTTTCTTTGATGCAATAAGGTTTTCCATTCTCATTTGTCCTCGTTTCATTCAATAGTGGAATATCGAATCTTGACATTATTAATTTTAAATTATTAATCCAAAGAAATATTAAATTTTCCTATTTATATATTTTATAAAATCTAAAGTTTAAGGAGAGGCTGTATTTTGTAGTTTATGGAAATGTTTTTTTCTTTATCATAAAAGCCTTGGTCAAGTATTTCTTTTTTTATTTATGTATATCACATGATAAAATAAAGAAAAGTTTTAGAATTTCCAAATATCGTTTGAAACGAAACATCTTTATCATTTGTGGGCACGCTTGAAATTTGGCATCGTACTCTAGATTTTAAAGAAAAAACATTTATTGTTAGAGCATAGCATTGCATTTCAATGTGTTTGTCCTCTACATAAATATTTATTATGCTTATCCTTTGTATTATTTATATGCATGTGACTATTTTCATATATTTATATATTTTTGAAGAGAGAAAAGATAACTTTGAAGTGAGTTAAGGTACTTATATTTAACTATCTTTGAAAAGTTTTTTTTAATCCTCGAAAATAATTAATAAAGAATATGGTTGTACTATTTAAAGTATAAGGATTTTTTTTATGGTTTATGAATAATTTGAAAAGTTTTTATTTAATTCTAAAAATAATTAATAAAGAATATAGGAATTTTTTTTGAATGGTTCATGAATAATCAATAGAGAATATAGCTGCAACTTTTTAAATAAAAGAAAAAACTTTTTTAAATGTTTAGAAATAATTGCACAATACATACTATTAAACAATAAGAATATGAATAGGTTGTATTTGATGAAGTATAAGAAAAAAACTTTTTTGAATAATGGATAAAAGATAAAATAAAAATTAATATTACTAATATATTATAATTTTCACTAAAATTAAACTAGCAATCTGAATATTGAGATTTATGTGATTTCGTCACTATGAAGTAATGGGAATGGAACACAAACCATAGAGAAGAGGTAAAAAAAAACAAACAAAATGGGTTAGTAAAACAATTACACTCAACCATGGCTCACTTTTCTATTTGTTTAATGGCAATATATTTCACCAACTTGCTCAACCAACACTTGTTGGAGGAGCCTGAATGTGAAAGGATTCCTTGAAAAGAACTGAGAGGAATGGTTTGGAGAGGTCGTAGAAGTCATGGAAGCTGAGGACTCGTTCGTCCTGGAGAGTTGGTTAAAACCCTGTGCTAAGATTTTATAAGGTTCATAAGACTATTGATGATCCGTCGGGATTTTTTGAATGACTTATGGTTGAGTTTTTATTTGCATGCATTAATTAACCATTGAGAAACTTAGCGAAAGAACGAGAAAAGAAAAGGAATTATACAGCCATATACATATATGCAGATCTGAAATGCAATGAAAGACAACAAACCATAATACACAGGTTGATAACGGAGTTCGGCACAACTTTGCCTACGTCTCCGGGCCTTTTCTTTGTGAGGGAGGCTTATTTATTTATGTTCGAAAGCTCAATAGTACATCATTGCAATGCCGAATGGATACAAGACTGATCTGGTCATGTTCGCCCAGATCTCTAGAACCATGCACAAAAAATGGCACGCAAAACGGACGTCCAGAGCTCTCAGAAATGGTCCGAGAACGTCTTCTCCTCAACAGCTTCTCTGCCTCAAACTGGCTTTGGCTTGGCTTCTCCTCAGCAAAACTCTGCTCTGAATGCCCTCAAAGCTGTCCCCTTGGCCTCAAACAAGCCTTGATTAAATAGTTGGGAAGTTGGTTGTCCATCTCCAACTTCCTCCACGAATTTAGGCTCCAAAAATGCCCAATAACTCCCAAAAATGGGTTAATTACATTAAAAATGGCTAAATTAATAACTACATAACCAAATTTTAGTTATAATACCCACTTTATAACTATATTATATGGTTAATTCGGGCCTAGGCCCCCTTTTCCGAGCGCGCGCCCCCTTTTAAGGTCATATGCATTTACACGACCACGCGCTGGGGCTTAGCCCCCCAGCCCCCTCCTTTATGCGCCATTATACTATGCAATATGTTTTATATTGTGGGTTTTAATAACATAAAATAATTTGGGCGCATTGGTTATAGGACTATTGTGAAGGCCCTTAGGCTTAGTGGTTGGTCATGGGTTCAAAACCCATGGACCCCAAAACTTTTGAAACCTGCCACTTTGACCGATGACTGGGTGCCACGTGGCTGCCCATGACTGGGCCACGTGGCACTTTCCCATTCGACGGACAAATGCCACTTGTCAACCATTGACTGGTCCAGTTGCCTGCCACATGTATGCCCTGTCAGCAAACCTGCCCAATCACCATCAGCCAGAGAGTGCCACATCATCTACTGCACAGTCAGCATGCTGATGTCATCAACGTTGACTTTTTGACCAGTTGACCTTTGACTTTTTCCTTGTTTGGGCTTCCGATCAAAATGTGATAACTTTCACATACGGAGTCCGTTTGAAAAAGTAAATATACCGCCGGAATCGGGAAGACGAGACGGGCGCAATGGCATTGGTTTCATCAGATTCTAAGCACTTTCATGTTTGAGCATTTTTCAAGCCCTGTCAGGCTTCTGAATCCGATTTCGGATCACAGAACTGAGAGGACTGGTTTGGAGAGGTCGTAGAAGTCATGGAAGCTGAGGACTGGTTCGTCCTGGAGAGTTGGTTAAAACCCTGTGCTAATATTTTATAAGGTTCATAAGACTATTGAGAAGACTTAGTAAAGGTTGGTTGAGGCTAGTGAGACGAGTAAAAAACTTTTCTAAATTCAATAACAACAGTTTGTTGTAGTAGTAACTCTTCTTCTCGATATGGAGTTTTTTGCTTGTGAGTTTTGGAGTAGTTTTTTTGTCTCTTTTTGGATGACCTTTAGTCTTTAGAACCTTTTGGTCACCTGTTTTGATTGTTTCCCTAGGTTTCTAGACTGTTTTATTTTACTATTTTTGGTTTTTGGTCTCCCGAGTCCCTCATGGGATGCGAGGAAGGACCCAATGTGGAACTGGAAGCATTTAAATCTGTTCTCTACTCATTATCCTTTTTCTGACTTATTGAGAGTCCTTTCAACCTTACTGGGGTTTTGGGCTCAGTGGAGCCTATGTGGTCTTTCATGGCCTCACATCCTCTCCCATGTGTTGAGGCCAACGTTAGCACATTGATGAATGTGGCTGACAAGGAACTTTGGAGAGAAGAGGTGCTTTTTGACTTGATAGACTATGCTGGTATTACTACTATCTCCACATTTAAGCCCCCTGGTCTTCCTTCTCACTCCCCTCAGATTCGTTCCTCCCCTAGTCCTCCTTGTGCCCACCGTTAGCCGAGTTCTTGCAGTCATCACCAGGTTTCACCAGACCGTTGGAACACCCCTCTGTTCCTCTAAGTTTCTAAAGTTATACAAAGTGAGCTTCAGATCTATCTTAACCAGCCGCAGGTGGGAAGTAAAGTGGAGTTGAATCCCCGACTCAGACGTAGACAATGGAGGGCTAAAAAAACAGTTCACAAAATGGTTTTAGGGTCTGATGTCGGTCTAGTAGAGTCCTACAGCTTAGCTATTTGTGGTTTAGTTGGAAGGTTATCTATATAGTTACCTATGCAAGGTCTCCATTTTAGACTGAGTGGACCTTACTTGGAAGCCATTACTTGGATATGCGCCAGAGGTCATCTTCCTGACTAAAGGCTGGATGGGTTTCTTGTGTAAAACCCCTGAAGATTCCACTCTTTTACTGTCTCAGAAGTGGGCACTTAGCGGAAGAAACCTCATGATAAAATGATGGTGTTTGGCCTTTAATCTTGCTACTGAATATTTCCAATACATGCACCTGTGGATCCTGCTTCCAGGATTACCTCTCCAATTCTGGAACAAGGTGGCTTTGGAGGCGATTGGAAACTCTTTAGGCACTTTTATTTCGGTAGATAACTCTACTCTCTCGACAACATCCAGGAAGATTGGTAAAATCTTGGTGGAGATGGATGTACATGGTGGTTTACCAAAACTTTTAGAGATTGAATGGAGGGGAAAAGGATAACCCAACGACTGGATTACCTTAGAATTCCATTATTATGTAGTCGCTTCCATAGCACAGGACATCTAAAGAAAAATTGTCGGGGATGGGTGGAAGAAGAAGTCTCTGAAGACTCAGCCCTGCTAAGAGATTTGGGAGACCATGATGAGGAAGTGCACTCTGCTTGCCGATATCCTTTTCTCGAATCTTTATCTCCTTTGGAAACAGTGGATTATTTTTTGGGTAAGCTGAGACATTTCTTCCTGACTTTTTACCATTCTTTATCCTTTTTGGAGCTTGAAGAACTCAAAGATTCTCAGACATTTAAGTCCCTATGTTCCCTAAAGGTTTTGCTTGGGAATGTGGGCCCAAATTTGACTATTTTTGAACCCCCGTTATCAATCCCCTTTCTTGGTTTTGAAAATTGTACCCTCCATCTGTGGAAGATTTGTCCCCTAGACACTCTGAACAAACCCTTCCTGACCCTCTTCCATCCTCCTCTTTTTTATCTCCCAAACCCACACCCCCTTCGACCAAATTGTTACAGCCACTGGGATATTGTGAATTCGAAGAAGGGGATTCATCCCTTAACTTAGTCTTAGACTCGCTGATCCCCCTTTCCTATGACAGCTTCATTCCAACCCCTTTACCTAATTTTTTAGGGAACTCCCACATTGATCCTTCCACCTCTTCGGTTTTTTTTTTCTCTTCTATTTCCAACCAATCGGACCCCTCAAAGAACTACTCCTGGTCAAGAGGTTTAGGTACTGATTTTTCCCCTGTCAAGACAAGAAGCTCAAGGAAGAAATTATTGTCGAATTCAACCTCTTCCATAGTCATGGATCCTACCACTACCGATAGTGGGGCACTTAGAGTAGTGAAGGCCCTAGCAAAAGCCAAATAATGATCCTATTGTCCCTAAATCTCAGAGGGCTTGGAGGTACCCTAAAAGAAACCTCTTTTCATCGTGTTTTGGATTCCACTCTCAGTATTCTTTTCTTTTAGGAAACATTGGTTAAAGCTGAAAAAGTGTGTTCCTTCCTTCAAGGCTTTCGTCCGTCCTAGGCTACATGTGCAGTGATATTAATTGGTACTTTGGGGGGCCTTCTGGTGGCTTGGGATATCCATATTTTTAACTTGGTGCCTTTCCTTACTTGTGGTGGAATATTGCTGACAGGTTCTGTGATCTCTTCTAAAAGAAAGATTAATTTCCTAAATGCATGCGGCCCCTGCATGGAGAGTAAGACATTCTAGACCAATCTTTCAAACAATGGTTTACTCTCTCTTCAAAGTCTCGTGATAATTGATGATTTGAATTTGACAGTTTCCAATGGAGAATATTGGGGAGGCTCGGCCATCTCAGGGCAGCTTGCAATTGTTTTTGGCACACTCTTCCTCTCTCATAAACTCATCGACGCACACCCATACAAACTCGTTTCGACCTGGAGAAATGGATGCACATGTAGCGATTTTATAGAAAAACGCCTAGATAGATCTCTGGTTGCGGAGGATCTTCTACTGGATGGTCAAATATTCCTCTCCTGGGTTGAATTCCCCTTCGTTTCAGACCATGCCCCTATTCTGTTACAACTAGAAAAAATTTCTTTTCCTAAAGCCTATCCATTCAAATTCAATCCCCATTGTCTTGCTGATAAGGATTACAAAAGCGTGGTATCTAACCTTTGGATTGACCTGACTTATCTCCAGGAATAAGATATACATCGTCATTTTTTATGGAAGTTAAAGGATCTGAAATCACACACCAAAAGATGGTTAAAGGAACAACGAGATTGGAATATCAAGCCATTGGAAAATTTGGAAGTAAATATCAAATAACTGTTAAAGGATATCTCGGATGGTTCGATTCAACCGGAGAAAGATACTTTCCTCATCAGACTTGAATCCGAAATAAATAAAATTCTTAAATCTCAGGAGGAACGGTGGTGACTCAAAATCCACGCTATTTGGGTACAAAGTGGTGACAAAAACACTAAGTTTTTCCACTAGTTCGCTAATCAGAGGAGAATCAGTAAAAAATTATGGGTAATCAAAGATGACTTGAGCCATCTACACATAGGTCAGAATGTAATAGCAAAGGAGGCTGAAAATAATTTTAAGAGTTTTTTCAATAAAATTGGGTTGGTTTCTATTACTGAACAGGTAAAGGTGGCTGGTTATTTTAAGAAATGGCTTAGTGATGATGAATCTAGAGAACTCTATTTTCCAATCACCTTACAGGAACCAAAATTGATCTTATCACAATTCAAAATAAAAAAAAGTCCAGGCCCGGATGGCTGGACTATGGAATTTTTCTCTCATATTTTTTAATTGATAAGTGAAGATCTTCTGGCACTAGTGGAGTTGATTAGATATGGTGGGTGCATTGTTGGAAATCTTAATTCCACGTTTTTGGCCTTGATTCCAAAATCCAACAAACCATAGACTTTTGGGGACTATTGTCCGATATCTTTATGCAATCTGGTTTACAAATTAATCTCAAAAGTTATTGCCAACCCTATTAAGCCGATTTTGTCAAGGAATCTCTTGGCAAAACAATTTGGTTTTCTGGAGGGGTGTTTGATCCATGATGCATTTGGAACTGCTCATGAATGCATTCATAGTATCAAACATAAGAATTTAAAATCCTTAATTCTTAAACTATACCTTCAAAAACCCTATGATTGCGTCAATTGGGACTTCCTAAGACTGATCTTAATTCAGGTGGGATTTGGTACTGATTTGACAAACTGGATTTTGGAATGTGTTAGTTCTGTGTCCCTAGCTCTCTTAGTAAATGTAGAGGCCACCAATATTTTCAATATTGGCAGAGGCCTTCGTCAGGGATGTCCATTATATCCCTTACTCTTCATCCTTGTGATGCAAAGTTTGAGCCTGCTACTAAAATCCAGTCAAAGTGAAGGCTCCTTAACTGGAATTAAAATTGCCAGATTGACGAAAATACTCCATCTATTTTTTGTTGATGATGTGTTACTGATGACTAATGCATCTTTGTAGGAATGGCAAGAGATCATGTGTATTATACATTTGTTTTGTTCTGCCTCAGGATTAAAAGTAAATCTTGACAAATCTATTGTTCACTATTCTGGTCTCGAGGAGCTAGAACTTTTCTCTTTCAAGCAACTTATCTCGTTTAAGTTCATTGATCTAGATGGGGGTTTCAAGTACCTAGGGTACTTCTTAAAAGTTGGAATTCAGAGAGCTGAAGATTGGCTTTGGCTCTTAACAAAAGAGGAAAAGAGGATTAGTCATTGGAGCTTTAGATGGTTGTCCCTTGGAGGTAGACATACTCTTTGCAAAGATGTACTTGAAAGCCATCCTGTGTATTGGTTATCACTAGCTATTGTCTCACTGTCCATTCTTCACAAACTAAGAAAGTTGTTGTACAACTTACTATGGAAAGGGAATGTAGATGCACATCATTTTCATCTAGCTAAATGGGAGACTCTCGCTCGCCCAAAACGTTTTTGGGGAAGGGGGTTCCTCAAAATTTTTACTTTCAACAAAGCATTGGTGGCTACAACTCTATGGAGAGTAATAACAAGAGATGGTCCATGGAAAAAGGTTTTAAAAGAAAAATATTTCCACTCTATGATAGTTTGTAACTGGCTTCATTCAAAATCTTTCTATCAGTCTTCGACTTCTAAAATTTGGAAGGGTCTTCTGAAATCTATTCACCTTATTACCAATTGGCTTAGCTGGAAGCCAAGTTCAGGATCCCTTGTTGAGCTTGGGAGAGACAAAATTCTGGATTTGGTCCTTCAATCGCTCTTGTCTTCACATCTTTTGTCTACTTTGCAACAAAAATGAATAACCGTGCTTGCTCATGCCTGGAAAGTGCAACAACACGACCCCAGTTCGTCACAATGGATTGGAAGCTCCGATTTAGAAATCTCGAGGGACCTGGCAGCAGAGTGGGACCGGTTCAGGCGAGCACTTCAATCCTCGAGCATCACTCTAACAGATAACGTTGATGAATTGCTCTGGATCAAGAGGGATACATCCGAGAACCTTACATCCAAAAATTTCTACTTGGCCATTTGCGCCACACAAAATCTGATGATCGCTTCTGGTTGGAGCAAGAAGTTATGGAAATGAGATTTACAACTGAAGGTAAAACTCTTCTTGTGGCTGGAAGCAAACAACAAGATCCTGACTTGGAAAAACCTCCATCGAAGAGGATGGGAAGACCCTAGTAGATGCCTGTTGTGCAAAAATGACAGTGAAAATACAAACCATCTCTTCATTCACTGTTCTTTTACAAAAACCGTTTGGAATAAAATCTACTCAATAGTGAATTATAATCAAAGGTGGGGTGGAAGTAACTTGGATGATAGTATTTCAAAGTGGACAAAAAACCGATCAGCTCCAACAAGTTTAGCTCCATTAATTTGTTGGTTTGTTTGGTTAGAAAGGAACGGAACGATCTTTGAAGAGAAAACTGCCTTGGCGCAGTTGGTAGTGATCCGATCGCTTGGATCAGTTCGCAAGACTATGGAAAATATTAACCAATTTTCGTTACGTTCCTGCATGATTAATCATATCTTTGAGTTTTCAATAGCTTGTTTTGATGGTGCAATAAAGGCAAATGGACAATGTTGTGGAGATGGAGGCACAATTAAAATTTCGACCTCTTTGGTTCATAAACGGTACCTGAACCATGGACCCAGTACGAATTCGAAGTCATAACTAATTGGAGCATGGGCTACTTTATTCTTATCAAATCTTCTTTCTCTCCCAAAGATACAAATTTTGGGCGATTCAAAGGTAATTATTGAGTGGTTGAATGAAAAAAGTGAATTGCGAGTAAGATCTCTTGAAGGTTGGAAACAAAGAATTTGAATTCTAAGAAATAGTTTCGAGAGCATCCAGTTCTTTCACATTTACCGTGAATACAATAAATAAGCAGATGCGCTATCAAAGAAAGCATTAACTGAACCAAAAGGTTACATCACACTTGACTTATGGACTGAAGGAGTGGAGGGACAACGTCGTCTCATCAATATCTATTAACTCTCCTTTTCATATCTTGCTTCTCAGTTTTGATCTCTATTTTGAGTAGATTGTTGTATTGTTCTTTCAAGCCAGGATCTGTTGATAAGCGCGAGCTTACAGTCTCTTTACCCAGCTAGGAAAAGGTCTAGTCTGCATGGCTGCACACTTTACTTTGAGGAGTATAAGTAAAGGAGTTTAAGTATATAACCGACAAAATGTTTGTGCCATTAGTTTTGGTTTTTGTATAGTGCATGGTATTATCCTTTCCAAGATATTTATTGTACTCTTCGGATGTTAAAAATTATATTTTCTTAATATCATTGTGAAAGTTTCTTCTAGAAAAGAAACACTTGTTGAATATATTTGGCTTATACATCCTCTATTCCTTACAAATAAAAAGGAAGCCACGTTATAATTTAATATGTTGTCATTTTGTTTTTACTTTTGTGCTTTACTTGCATTCATCACTTATGGGAATTAAGAATGAATATTTTTTTTGTCCATATTTTTTTGTCCCCTTTCTACCTAAGGATAAAAAAAATTCTCTATTTATTTATTTTTATTCAAATGTTTTCTTCAAATTTGTTATGTTTATTGTGTTTGAGGAAGGGATGGTTTTTGGAGGTATATGTTTATTATGTTTGAGGAAGGGATGGTTTTTTGGAGGTATAATAAGATATGAATGAAGCCAAAGACTCATGTGTAGATGCATTATTTATGTAAGAAAATGAGAAACATATTATTCTTTATATTAAATTCAAGAAAAGAGCTTATCACTCGGCATAGAAATACAAAAATATAACCTTTATAAATTAAGAAAATGAAAAACATATTATTCTTCATATTAAATTCATTGAAACAAAAGAGTTTATAGAAATATAAAAATATAACCTTTGTAAATTACCACATATATTTCATGTTTTTTGTTAATCCTCTTTTGCGTTGTATTTCATGTTTTTGTTAATCTTCTTCGTTTTTTTAAGTATGTTTCGGGGATGTATTTCATGTTTTTGTTAATCTTGTTCTTTGCTAACTTTTGTATGTTTCCATTATTCTTATTAGTAAATGATGATTTTATTGTTGTTTATTTTTTTTTGATATATTGTTTTTATGATGAATACGTGTGGATGTAATATAAATGTTCATATTTGAGGTTTATATATATATATATATATATATATATAAGTGATCGATAAATATGAATAATTTATTGAAATTCTTAACAAATACAACATGGTAGGGGAACTAAATTTTGTGCATTGAAATAATGTGCACTCCAAACCTAGATTTAGGGGCCTTTACCTATGTCTTATATAATAAACAACAAGACACAACCATCAAACAACAAAGGACTAAACAATAGGAGGCCTACTACATTACCCTCTTTTAAGGGCCATAAGAAGTTATACATCACAATGAAGATGCAATTTTTATTTTTTGGATTTCCAACTTATTATTCAACAAACTATATAGTTTGTAACATTAGAGCCTTAAATATAATACATTTGTGTAACAACGCATTAGCTCTTACTCATAACTTCTCATCATTTACATTACACCATAATAATATTGGCATGGATTATTTGTTGGAGGCTCAAAGATTGTGTCAGAATATTTTATTTGATGTAATGTCATCCCTAGTGAGAATTGGTGAACACTAGTTGTATGGATCTTTGACAATTTCAAGTGCAATAAATATGGTGATCAACAATTGTATAGATCTCTTACATGTGTAGACTTGAAAATTATCATTGTTGTTGTATTTGTGTTAAATCTTTGACAATTTCAAGTGCAATAAATATGGCGATCAACAATTGTATAGATCTCATACATGTGTATACTTGAAAATTATCATTGTTATTGTATTTGTGTTAAAGTGGCATTTGATTTTTCTACATATGATAAGTTATGACAATGTGCATTACATTTTGTTTGGTGGTGTGTTTATAATAGAATGTGTATTATGTATTTAGAAGGATCATTTTATGATCAAATTTCCTTTACATAAGTTGTTATGTATAAATGTGTTTCTATCCTCTTGTAACATAGATTATATCGCAATGTTCTATTACAATGATATGATCTCATCTAGTGTAAAATTGTTCAAATATGGTTTATTCATGATAGGTAAGTGTTAGTGCTTGGTCACTTAATTACATAACACCTCTTGTATTAACACCTCTTGTATTAAAAGTACATATTTACTTTGTTATCATATCATTGTAATATATTTATAGATATGAGTTGAAGTAGATCTTGATATAAAAGTCATGAAGACAATCACAAGAAAGGAGATGAAAAAGAAAAAAGGAAAATACAAGTACATGGCACTAAAAATAGAAAAGAAAATGTTAACAATAATCACATATTGCATTTAATTTTTTTATAATATGTAATTATGTATGCAATTTTTTATTAACTAAATTTGATTTTTTAAAAGCTTGTCCTAAATAATATTTTCTAATTTGATTGAAGATTGCATCATTGTTGATGGAGAACCATGGAATCTCTGATGGAGCCACTCATCTGCTACAACTAGAGGTGATATTTGTCTTGTTAAATATATTTTGGAGAAAGATTTTTAATTGGAGTAATTGAATGATTTATTGCGATACTTATTTTCTATATGGGCATAATGCATGAGCATAGGTGGAAATTCATATCTTAAAAAACCTCGCCAGGCTTCAATTTTAGGGTAAAAGTTGAAGGTTGATTTTATATGACAATTGTGAAGTATTGGAGGGAGCAGGATGGAGTGGATTCCGTTACAATACAAAATGGCTTAAGAAAAATATGGGACTAGTATTCAAAAGAAGAAGAAACCATATTAAGCGAAATTAAAATCCCTATTTTTCTTTTTTACTATTTTGTAGTCTTCTTCCTTCACAAAATCAAGCATATCTCTTAACTGAGTTCTACACTTGTCTTTATTTTCTTTATTTTTTTCAAATTCAAGTTAAATTAAATCAAAATCCACAATATTGTCGCAAGAACGTAAAGCAAACAAACCCTTAGATATTGAAAAAAATATCTAGAAAATAATTTGAAAGGAGATCAAAGATGAAGGGAAAGAATGTGATCAAAAGCTTATAACATGATGGGATCTCATCAAAACACCATAACAAAAGACCACTAAGATAATAAATAATATAATAGTTGAATTATCATTTAAAAACATTACAAAAAACATTTTGGATCGATTTTCATTTTATTTTTAAGATAAATGATCGAAAATAAGAACAAAATTACATATGTTTCTAGACCATCAAGAAAAAATACATTAGAGATAAATTGATAAGATATGATTTTACTTATTTTAAGTATTGATAAACAATATTTGGTAGGTAATTATGTACTCGTTTTTGGAAATATTAATTATTGTTTTTTTTGTTAAGAACCAAATACTTGCATACAAAAACACCATAAAGATTCAGAGAACAATATAGAAAACCATCACTTTATTATATCAAAACCCTTGGGGTAGGGAAACACCATACAATGGATCCTATTATGAAAGGGATCCTCTCCTATTCACTTGCCTCTTCGAGGGGGAAACTTCCTAATGAGTTTCAGATCTAAACATAATACTTCTCTTCATTTCCCATTACATTGCTTGAACCCCTTTATATAATGCTATCATCACCTAAAAACATTATAGATGATGAATCTTCTATAAGTAGAACCTTCTAAGAAGTCCTCTTACATTTATTATATCTAATACCCATTTATTATATCTAATTATCATAGTGGACTTTATTTAATAATATAGTGGACCTAGTCCATCTTACATTGAATGACCTCCACTATTATCATTATGGGCCCTATGCCCCCCCCCCCAACTACATCTCTAGCTACCTAACATTCCACCCCCCTTATGAAAGCGTTGTCCTCAACGTTTGATGTACAACCATATACCAGGGTCCCATGGATAAGTGTGGACCATAGTGTTGAAGTAAACTAGAGAACCAGGTTCCCATGGAAAAGTGTGGACCATAGTGCTGAAGTAGACTAGAGAACCAGGGTCCCATGAGAAATGGAAGCCACCATAGTGAAGTAGTCCAACCGCTATTGTAAACCAGGGTCCCATGTCCAATTGCTCATGTGAACCCCACACAGAGGATATCGACACCCAATAACCAACTGAAAATGATGCTCCCAATACTGACACCTATCATGTGGATCCAAATAAGAATATCCATCCACATAGTGGGAAAGGGTCAAAGCTGAATCTAGAAGGAACAATACCGTTGTAGAATATGTAGGTTGGACACTGGTAATCATAACTAACTCTTGATGTGTCACATTGATGTGTTCTACAGAAGGTGGATTAGATTCATCAAATAAAATATGGAAGTGGTTGTCATCCCATAAATGACAACTATCCATATACCAATCATCACAATCGACCTCAAAAACATACCAAGCATATATTTATTGATTATATTCATCCTCGATGTTCGCCATAAGAAATCTCTCCTGCATGCTATCCAATGAATCTTGAATACTACAAAAACTATCATTGAATCCGTCTTTGAGGCCATCTACAAAGTCATGCAATGTGTCATACATTTAGGCTTTGAATGCTCAGTCATCTGTATAATTTTTTCAAGGGTTTGAGAGGAAATAGCCATTGGAAACACCAAATAAAATATACCAAAATAAATATCTTAAAATAATTTATTCAATGACAATGATCTGGTAACAATCTGAGCACCCTATGAAATGTTATGAACTCTGCAGTCTTTTCTCCGTCACAGAAAACTCAAAACAATAGCTGATTTTAAATCAACGATATCTTCACTTCCAGATCTCTGATTTGGACAATTGTTTTTTTGAAATTGGGTGAAATTGTGAGAGGAACTCATATCTGCAATTTGTTTTGAAAAATTCATCCTTAGATGCTATAGAAATCAGAAAAATCACGTGGCCATCCACGAAAAACAAAAACCTTGAAAATTGCAGATTTTAAAATGCAAATAACTTGACTTCCCGGACTCCGTTTCAAACGTTTTTTTTTTTTTTTTTAACTTGGGTGTTTTTATGAGAGGAACTCAGATATACAACAAATTCTTTCAAATTTTTCACCAAAACATACATAAATCATCCGTAATGTTGCGACCCTCTTTTTTTTTCCCGAAAAAATAGATCTGCAAAAAACAAAAATATTTGCCCACACTTCATGCCAAGGAAAGTGATCTGATACTGCCTGTTAAGATCCAAAGAATTGAATACAAAAACACCACAATAGATATAGAAGAAAAATATGCAACATCTCTTTTATTACTATCAAACCCTTAGGGTAGGGAAACACCATACAATGGATCCTATTATGGAAGGGATCATTTCCTGTTCACTTGCCTCTTCGAGGGGACTTCCTCCTATTGAGCTACCGCTCCAAATACAATATTTTCCTTCATGTCCCATTACATTGCTTGAACGCTTTTATATAGTGCTACCATCACCTACAAATATTATAGAGGATGAATCTTCTATAAGTAGAACATTCTAAGAAGTCCTCTTACATTTATTATATCTAACTACCCATTTATTATATCTAACTATCATAGTGGGCCTTATTTAATAATATAATGGACCTAGTTTACCTTACATTGAATGACCTCCACTATTATCAATATGGACTCTCTGTCCCCCCCACTACCTCTCTAGCTACTTAACATTCCATCTCCCTTATGAAAGTGTTGTCCTCAACACTTGATGTACAACCATATACCAGGGTCCCATGGATAAGTGTGGACCATAGTGTTGAAGTAGACTAGAGAACTAGTTTCCTAAGATAAGTGTGGACCATAATGCTGAAGTAGACTAGAGAACCAGGGTCCCATTGAGAAATGGAAGCCACCATACTGAAGTAGTTCAACCGCTATTGTAAACCAGGGTCTCATGTCCAATTTCTCATGTGAACCCCACACAGAGGATATCGGCACCCAATAACCAATTGAAAATGATGCTCCCAATACTGACACCTATCATGTGGATCCAAATAAGAATATCCATCCACATAGTGGGAAAGGGTCAAAGCTGAATCTGGAAGGAACAATACCGTTGTAGAATATGCATGTTGAACACTAGTAATCATAACTAGCTCATGATGTGTCACATTGATGTGCTCTACAGAAGGTGGAGTAGAGTCATCAAATAAAAGATGGAAGTGGTTGTCATCCCAGAAATGAAAACTATCCATATATCAATCATCACAATCGACCTCAAAATCATACCAAACATACATTTCTTGATTATATTCATCCCTGATGTCTGCCATAAGAAATTTCTCATGCATGTTATCCAATGAATCTTGAATACTATGAAAATTATCATTGAGGCCATCTGCAAGGTCATACAATCTGTCATGCAATGTGCCATACAATGTGTCATACAATTGAGCTTTGAATGCTTCAATGATCTGTAGAATTTCTTCGAGGGTTTGAGAGGAAATAACCATTGGAAACACCACATAAAATATACCAAAATAAATATCTTAAAATAATTTATTCAATGGCATTGATCTGGTAACAATTTGAGCATCCTATGAAAAGTTATGAACTCTGTAGTTTCGCCGCCATCACGAAAACCCCCCAAAAATAGTTGATTTTAAATCAATGATATCTTCACTTTCAGAGCTCTGATTTGGACGATTTGTTTTTTAGAAATTGGGTGAAATTGTGAGAGGAACTCAGATCTGCAATTTGTTTTGAAAAATTTAGCCTCAGATGCTACAACAATCAGAAAAATCACGCGGTTGTCCGCGGAAAAAAAACCTAAAAAATGCAGATTTTAAAATGCAAATAACTTGACTTTCCGGACTCCGTTTCATACGATATTTTTTTTTTTAACTTGGGTTTTTTTCTGAGAGGAACTCAGATATACAACCAGTGCTTTCAAATTTTGCACCAAAACATACATAAATCATCCATAATGTTGTGGATCTCTTTTTTTTTTTTTTTTTTTTTCCGAAAACATAAATCTGCAAAAAATAAAAATAGTGCCCACACTTCTTGCCAAGGAAAGTTCTCTGATACCACTTGTTAAGATCCAAAGAACTGAATACAAAAGAACCACAATAGATATAAAAGAATAATATGCAACATCTCTTTTATTACTATCAAACTCTTAGGGTAGGGAAACATCATACAATGGATCCTATTATGGAAGAGATCCTCTCCTGTTCACTTGCCTCTTCAAGGGGGAAACCTCCTAATGAGCTTCAGTTCCAAACACAACATTTCTCTTCATTTTCCATTACATTGTTTGAACCCCTTTATATAGTGCTACCATCACCTAAGAACATTATAGAGGAGGAATCTTCTAGAAGTAGAATCTTCTAAGAAGTCCTCTTACATTTATTATATCTAACTATCATATTGAGCCTTATTTAATAATATAGTGGATTTAGTCCACCTTACATTGAATGACCTCCACTATTATCATTATGGACCCACTGGGGCCCCCCACTACCTTTCTAGCTACCTAACATTTTTCTTATAGGAACACAACGAGTTAGCAACCAAGGATGAACTGCGATGTACTCTAAAAAAATTGCTATATAAATATAATGCATAATCATAAACCACTTACTACATTTTATAAAAAACTAATATATAAAAATCTTATATAATTAAAAAAAATAATATATAAAAATCTTTGTAAATTTGTAGTTAAGAAGATTTCTATTTATATGGATGTTACATACTAAAATACATGTATTTGAATTTGGAAATAGAGCTATTACTTATCCTATTTGAACTTTGACAAGGAGAGTTTAAAAATTAATCAATAGACGATTTAAGTCCTAAATTAAATAGACGATTTAAGTCCTAAATTAAACATAATGTTCAAAATATTTTGATAATGTTCACTTTTTTCATTCAACTTAAGATATTTGTTTAAAATGAGAATCTAATACAACCATTGAATGTAAAGAGCTCTTAGATGACAATTTAGGTTTTAATCTCACTGCATATGAATGTAGGTTTTTTAAAAATCATATTATCACATTTCAGCCATATATTAATTCACATTTCAGCCATATATAAAAGAGACAAGCTAGTGCCTTAGAAGCCAAGGAAAAACAACGCGATAGTTTTCCTCATGACTACGACAATAAACCTATGGGAGTAGCTATGTAGTATCCTATGGGAGTAGCTATGTGAGAGAAGGGTTTTTACAGAAAGAAGTATCTTATCAAACTCATTAAGAGGGTTCCTTGATCCCATCAAAGATCCATTATGTTGGGAGTGAAAGATGATTTGAGTGAGATTGCAAGCATTACGTTTCCTCCTATGTGGATGAGACATCTAAAAACCTTAGTTTATTTTTTTGTCTTGTAAGCCAATGTTGTTAAGTAGAATTACTATTATTTCTATTTTAGGAAAGCTATTTTTATACATTTAAGTTAGTGAAGATCACTCTATTAGAAAATGAAGAATATTGGTTTTATAAAGAGGGAATGGACTATGGATGTTACTTTTTGGTTTTATCTTTGGAGAATAGTGAAAAATGATATTCTTCAAAATATCAACACAGTGTATAATATTATCACAACTAACTATAAAGAGAAAAATGGTTGTAATAAGATCGAGAATAAGAAAAAATGATCTACTACAAGGAAAACACTAACCCTAAGTTAGAGGACCTGTTATCGCACAATTTGTAGGTTGGGAAAAACCTGTCATAACCACCAAAATGGAAACAACTAAGGGACAATATACCCAATGTCACCTTGATATAGGTCCCGCACTTCGAGGGTGAGTAGGTCACTCTAGGGAGGCGATCCCGATGACCTTGGGGGGATTGCGATGGATGGAAGGGAAATAAGAGAATTATCCCCCTAAAGGTCAACGATGAAAGAGGAAATATGGTTTTGATGACTCGTCTTCGGGTGGTTTAAGGTTTCCAAGTCTTTGGATGCCTGCAAAGGGTGTTTGTACCTGCCCGAGACACAAGAAAAACCACACTTGCATATAGTAATGTTAGGTGGACAAGAAAGTTAAGATTTTTGTCCCTAATTGTAGTAATAATCAATGATATATATCAACACATGAGAGATAATAAGGGATGCAGTATAAGTGCTAAAAGTCCAATTGAATAAGCATGGGACAAACTAGTAAAAACTAGTTAAGCTCAACAATGATAGAACAAGACTTTAGCACAAAATGCAAGGCTGTCATAAAAAACTAATTGTAGTGATATTTATCAACCTTATGGTTGTAACAAGCTTGTTATTACAACATGATATTTAACCACTAAAACTTGCTCAAAACTTGCCAAAAGATGTGTTGTACTTAGTAGATTATGTGGGTAGATTTTAGGAAAATTTCAACGGTTAAATTATGAGTTATTGAAGAGTTTGGTTAGGGTTTTCTGTAGCCCTAATGGCTGTAGGTTAAATTTTTAGTGGAAGCAAAAAAATCTTGGAGAAATGAAACGCCCTAGTGGCTCAAGCAAGTATTTATAACATAGATATGATTCCACTAGGAACAACTTCAAAATCATGAAATCATGTTTCCCAAAGCAACAATTTTATATCTCCAATGAAAAAAGTGATGACTAGTGCCTTTAATGATTGGGTTAATGGAGTCAAGAAAAACAATACCTAGAGGTACTACCTCCTTGGGGGTGTAAATTCTCTTACTCCCTAAGGAACGTATCCTTAGCTAGGGTTAAGGCTAAGAGGGTGTATGCACTTATACTTCTCTTAGCAAACCCTTTTTAAACGAATAAAATGTAAGCATAAAATGATGGAGACTAAGGTGGGGGTGTATTCCCTTATACTTCACACCTAGCTCTATCAAATAACCTTGACTTGAATAACAAATGATAGCACAATGTAAAAAGCCTTACCAATTCAAGGAAAAAGCTAAAACAAACCACCATAATAGCAAAGAAGAGCCTTCCAAGGCTAGCACATCACTTCCATCAACCAATAACCAAATACATAGCCATACAAAAGAACACAAGAGAAAAACTAGCCAAAGATAGTGGAAATTGCAGTCCAAGTATCCTCTCACAAGAGGAGAGTTATGATTTAAAATGAGATCTTATGATCTCTATTTATATAAAATGTCACTAAGATAGTTTGTCCACATAATTTTAGGGTAAACCACAAGATTAGGGGTCAACAACCCTAATATTTCCCCTTTACACAAATAATATTAAACAATTCATCTTTAAATTCACTTTTACACAAAAAGAAATCCTAACTTAAGGTGATGTCACCCCTTTAGGGGACTTTTTGACACTAGGAGGAAGTCATTGGTGTTAGAAAAGTGTATTTAGGATTCCCAAAGCCACATGTCAATAACCTAGGTCATTTCATCATGGTCAAAGCCTCATTCTCCTCAGAATGTCCTTGTGTCAATGAATAATAACTTCACCACCAAACCCTATCCCTCTTAGATGACATCATGCCTCTAAAGGTGACATTTTGCCTCTCCTAGGTAAAACGTTTGGCATGTGAGGGATAGGTCATTTCGTACACAATGTATTCTAGGCCTCCGAAGGTATGCCTCTTTCATCTGGCATGCGATCCCTTGGCATCCAACCTGTGGGCTTCAATTCCCATGGAATCCCAAGCTAGGCTTGTTCCCCCAAAACTGTCCATGAACTAGGTCCTGCAAAGACAAATAAGCACGCCCTCCAAGGATCTCAAGTCAAAATATCATGATGAGTAAATAAAATCAATAAATGATCCACCTAAGCATGTGCATCAAATATTACCCTCTAGAACAAGTAAGTGTTCAAAGACATTATGCGATTTAACAAGCTTGGATATGGGAGGGTTGACAAGGTGTCATATTGGGTAGATCTTTCCTAGTTTAAGGAGTGTTTCCAAAGTGATCCCTCTCTAAGCCATGTAAAATGGATGAAGTGGTTAAGGATCAAGACTCAATGGGCATGGATTTCATGAAATACAAGGGGTTGTAGTGTCCCATTCATGGGTGCCTTTGTAGAGAGTGTGTGGCACATTTGTTTGCAATGGAATTTTTCCAAGCCCATCATTTTTCCATTCTTTGTTTCTTTCATATTTTAAGGACAAGTTGAAGGCCACTGCCCTGGCATGGTGTCTAAATAATGACAATGTCACTCACAAATGCCTAGTGGAAATGAGAAGGTTGGCTCATGATGAAACCCCCATTCTCTCAGCCATGCAACTGAGAGTCATTACCCTAGCTTGGTGACCAAATGATGGTAATGTCATACCACTAGATATTCATGATCATGATAGGCTGACTTGTGATTAGACCTCCTATCCTCCAACTAACCCTTTAAGCATTCATAATCATTATTCTTGTGGGTCCCCCTTTTCTTACGGATAAGTGTTTCATTTCTTTCTTGGGTGATCCTTGGGCAAAGCATCTAGAAGGTTTTTAAACAAGCTTTTATATTTTACCCAACAAAAATCCGTCTAGGCCTTCATCCCCTTCTTCCCATAGAATGAGGGACAACCCCTTATCAATACACCCTAAAATCCAAAGAGATAAGGAAATGGGGGGTTTAAGTGATGAAAAGTGGTAAGTATGGTTAGGAACGATACGATGGCTCTTCAAGGGAGTTCCTAGTAGCAAACCCATTCCTGAGGAAGACCACTTACTAGGAAACAATGTAAACCACCAAGGTGAAACAAGGAAAAAGTCATAATTTCCAAGCATATGTCATGAAATCTAAAGCAATATAATATACAACATACTCAAAAGCCTCAAATATTGAAATGACACTCACCATGGTACCTGAATTGTACATCATGGAGCAAGGTCCAATGGCTCTCGGAAGCCACCTAGTGTGGTGGATGCCATCTAAAAATCTATGACCTCTGTGGTGGTGAGAAGGGTCTCCTTCTATGAAAATGGATACTATTGGTCATGTAGTCTCTCGACACTCCATATCTGCAACCCGAGGGCCTCGAGACATGATCTCCTTAGTTATTCCACAAAATGGGGATAACATATGAATCCTACTTGGGGACATGTGCTCGTTGTAGAGTGCATGAGAACCACAACATATCCTGGTAGACCCGTTCCTGCCAAAACTCAGAAAAAAATATCAAAGCATCTAGGGTGGTGCTATCACCCTTCATCGATAAAAATCCAAAAATAAAAACTAATCTAGAAAATAAAATTTTAGCATTTTTTCAAAAACTTCTAAACTAAGCATGAAATCAATATGCAAGTAGAGAAAAATGAAATATGAAACGTATCTAAACTAATATGAGAAATCAATATGCAAATGAAATAAATAAAAATGACTTACCTACTTACCTGGGGGCCTCAAGGCCCTGCAGATCAAGCGATGGATGATGTTAGGTGAATTCATACAACCAGTGCAACCAATTGATCATCCCATAAAAATATCTCCCCCTGTGATTGATTACGTAAAACAACAAATATAAGTCAATCATGTAATGGTCATGAGTATAAATAGATATATAATCAATCATGAAATACAATTCATGGAGATGGGTGGGAGGGAGAAATCCTACTGGAAATAATATTTGAAACTCTGATCATGCAAGGAATCCGACCCGAAGTGATATCCACAAGCTCGATCAATCCACCTCTGAAGTGAGCTACTATATGTATATGAAGGCTCATCTTCATCCTCCTAAACATGATTTTTGCCTCCTAAATACTAAGAAGATATGAGAGGTCCCAAGAAGATGTCATGATTTCACTGAGAGGAGGAAATGAGGTAAGGGACAGACTCAAGTTTAGGAAGAGAAAAGTGTGCCCTCTTTATCTTTAAATTCCTGTAGAAATCCTCAATATGAAAGTACTTCCTCTTTTTAGAGTGAGCCTTTGATCACTTTGAGGTGGACACATCCTGATATTCCTCCAATATTGAGGAAAAAAGTGGCTGAGAGTCCTCGAATAAATCAGTAATCATGTCATCATTAGGCTCCCAAACATATGAATCATATACAGATGAAAAACAAATCTCTGAAGATGACAACTCAAACCCATTTTCTTGGGGGATTCTTCCAGTATGTATGAAAGTGTCTATATTCTCATCAACGATATGTAAAGGTTATCTCACAAGACCATTAGCAATACTGGCCATCTCTTTTTCTTCATGTGCAAGAGAAGTAGAGGCATGGACATCTTCAACAAGATCCTCAAATTCATCATTGAGGATAGTTTCCACTGAACTTCATGAACATGAGGAGAGCACGACTGGACAACCTCAACTACATTAGGTAGGAGAAAAGAAAATGATGCCTCAACATGTTGTGCTTCATCATGATTCATTTTTCTCTTCATGGGCATGATCCTCCATTTCCTCTTCATCACACGAGGCTTGATTTTTAATGCAGGGCGCTTTGTGTTCCCTTTTTCAAAAAGATCTGTCGCATCCATGGGTTCCTATAACACCTCTTCACTTCCAAATTCATGAAATAAAGTGTTATCAATATCTTCAAAAGGATTACAACTCATCATGTTATCTTCTTGATGCACGGTAGGAACAAAGGCCTGGATGTCCTTATCAAATGGAAGGGTAGATATAAGCGCTTCTTCTTCATCAAATCTCTCATATAGATCTTCATCGGAATCTTCTTGGTAACTTTCTTCATATATTTATTCTTCAAGAACCTCTTCATCGTCAAGGGTAGGAAATAACTCTCTTATGTGATTCATCATTTCCTTAGAAACTTGATTAGCAACCTTTGCCTTTTCAATCTGTAAAAATTCCATCTTCGAATCATAACAAGTTATGGATGAGGGTTCATCCCATGGTGCCATAATTCCATTGACCGAAAGTATACCTCAATGGAGTCACTAGGTGAGATCAAGTCTCACCGAAGGAGGGAAAGGGGGAAAGAGGGAAATGTGGGTTCGTGGAAAGTGGAGTCACCAGGCAAGCTTCAAGGGAAACTTATCAAGTGTGGAAAAGGGAATGTTCTTTAATGGAGTTTCCAAGCAAGCTAAGGGATAGAGGCTTTGGGAGGGAAGCTTGCCAAAGTGTCATCAGGGCATGAAGAGAATTTAAAATCCTCCCTGACAATGATGTCAAATTGTTATCGCATAAGTTGTAGGTTGGGAGAAGCTCTACCCAACCACCAAAATGGAAACAACTAAGGGACACTATATCCAATGTCACCTCGATATAGGTCTTGCATTTCAATGGTGACTAGGTCACTCTAGGGAGGCGATCCCGATGACCCCGGGGGATTAAGATGGATGGAAGGGAAAGAAAATAAGTATCCCCCTAATGGTCAATGATGGAAGAATAAATATGGCTTTGATTACTCATCTCCAGGTGGTTTAAGGTTGCCAAGTCTTTGGATGTCTGCAAAGGGTGTTTGTACCTGCCCGAGACACAAGAAAAACCACACTTTCATATAGTAATATTAGGTGAAAAAACAATTTAATATTGCTGTCCCTAATTGCAACAACAATCAATGATATATATTAACACATGAGAGATAATAAGTGCTGCAATATAGGTGCTAAAAGTCCAATTGAATGAGCACGAGACAAACTAGTAAAAACTAGTTAAGCTCAATAATGATAGAACAAGACTTTATCACAAAAAGAAAGGTCGTCATAAAACACTAACTGCAGTGATATTTATCAGCCTTATGGCTGTAACAAAGTTGTTAGTACAGTAAGATATTTAACCACTAAAACTTTCTTAAAACTTTCCAAAAGATGCATTGTACTTAGTAGAATATGTGGGCAGATTTTAGGCAATTTTCAATGGTTAAATTAGGAGTTTTTGAAGGGTTTGGTTAGGGTTTTTTGCAGCCATAATGTCTGTAGGTTAAATTTGTAACAACAACAAAAAATACTTGGAGAAATGAAACTCCCTAGTGGCTCAAGAAGGCATTTATAACATATATTTGATTCCACTAGGAACAACTTCAAAATCATGAAATTTCACATTTCCCAAAGAAATAATTTTATATCTCCAATGCAACAAGTGATAACTAGTGCCTTTAATGATTGGTTTAATGGATTCAAGAAAATCAAGAGCTATAGGTACTACCTCCTTTGGGGTGTAAATCATCTTACTCCCCAAGGCAAGTATCCCTAGCTAGGGTTTAGGCTAAGATGGTGTATGCACTTATACTTCTCTTAGAAACACCTTGTTAAAAAAATAAAATGTAAGCATAAAATGATGGAAACTAAGGTGGGGGTGTATGCCCTTATACTTCCCACATAGATCTAGAAAATAACCTTGACTTGAATTACAAATGATAGCACAATGTAAAAATCCTTATCAATTCAAGGAAAAAAATAAAACAAACCACCACAATATCAAAGAAGAGCCTTCCAAGGTTAGTGCACCACTTCCATCAACCAATAAACAAATATAAATCCATACATAAGAGCACAAGAGAGAAACTAGCCAAATATAGAGAAAATTTTAGTCCAAGTATCATCTCACAAGATGAGAGTTATGATTTAAAATGATATCTTATGATCTCTATTTATACAAAATGTCACTAAGATAGTTTGTCCACATAATTTTAGGGTAAACGCCAATATTAGGGAACAACAACCCTAATCTTTTCACTTTATACTAATAATATTAAACAATTCATCTTTAAATTCACTTTTACACAAAAAAAACCCTAACTTAAGGTGATGTCACCCCTTTAGGGGATGTTTTGGCACTAGAAGCAAGTTGTTGGTGTTGGAGAAGTGTAGTAAGGCTTCCCAAAGCCACATGTCAATCATCTAGGTTATTTATTTATGGTCAAAGTCTCATTATCCTAAAGACATCCTTGTGTAAATGAATAATAACTTCACCACCAAACCCTATCCCCCATAGATGTTGTCATGCCTCCAAAGGTGACATTTTTCCTCTAATAGGAAAAATGTTTGGCATGTGAGGTCTAGGTCATGTCGTCCAAAATATCTTATATGCCTTTGAAGGTATGTCTCTCTCATCTGGCATGGGGTCCCTTAGCATCCAAACTGTGGGCTTCAAGCCCCATGGAAGCCCAAGCTAGGATTGTTCCTCCAAAAATGTTATATATCTAAAGAGGTAGTGGGGGGTGGGGGGGCAGAGGGCCCATAAAGATAATAGTGGAGACCATTCTGTAATGGACCCCCTCGTTACGACAACAACTCTTTAACAAGTGCGATTTTTTTTTTTTTTTTTAAGGTGTGTGCACTCATGTAAATAGGAACAGACACACTTGACTCTACGTCGCCACCCGATGACTAACAAGATGCAACCACAATGATCATGTAAAGACCGGATTTGAATTAACGTTTAAATTTCTAGCAAATTACTATAATTTCTATAAGCTTTACAAATAAGTAAACTTTTCAAAATTTTCAAATTATCTCAACACTTACGCTAACACTTACGCTAACACTTACGCAAGTAGAATTTGGCAATAAGTAATAAATCTAAGTAAACAATCAATGAATTTGAATTTACATACCTCACTCTGATGCTATCCGCAACTTGCTCCCTTCGCTTTCTTCCTTAGGACACCACCCCAAAACCAACCTCCCTGTCGACTAGTAGTGCCTAGCCCTAGGACATCAATGGATGTCCTAGCCCTCCGAGCCCAAAACCTCCTCAGCCCCCCGATGCACTGTAAATTCCACTGTATATTTCACTCTCCTCAATCCTCCAAGCTCTTCCCCCTCTCGTAGAATGCATCCCCATAATCCTTCTCCACTTCCCTTATTCCTCCTTCA
>JZKD02S1672860.1:775949-792454 GCA_000966675.3 Picea glauca | reverse complement strand
TGCAGACATTGCCATGGGCATGGACACTTTGCAAAGCATTGCAAGAAGAAGGCTGAGGAACAAGTAGATAAACAAAATGGGGAACAATGGACCCTAGTCCAGAAAAATGCAAACAAAAAAAAAGGCATAGGTAAAGGCAAGATGGTCGGAGGACCTTGCAGCTCTAGAGCAGGCCAAGAAGCGGAAGCAAATCCAAACGGGATAGTAAGTGCGCATAACAATCAAACAAATCCAACCCAAGAGAATATGGAACAGGCAGACACACCACCTTCAAACAAAGTGGGAAGGGAGCCAGTTCAGACTGAAGCCATCAAGGCAGCCCCTCCAATCCCTCGTACGCATAAATTGCATGGAAAAAGCCAGTGGAAAGCTCAGGTTCTTCAGAGGATGAAACATATGAGCAACCCTCGAAAAAATCAGGAAGGAAATCCCGTAAAGAAAAGAGGGAGGAGGAGGCGGAAAGACTCAAAACACAAGGAAGCCAGTCTACAATAGAAATGTCTATTGGGCGAAACATCATACCAAGGCCTTCCAAGGGAGGCCTTAACCTCCCCCCCATAAGTAAATAATGAATCTCGTCTCTTGGAATTGTAGAGGACTGGGGAATCCCTCCAAAATCGAAGCAGTAAAGGACCTTTTGAAAGCAGACCCCTCAGATATTCTCATGCTCCAAGAGACCAAAATAGAAGGGCAAGCCCTTCTAGAGATCAGCAGTTCAAAGTGGAATAAAAGATCAGGCAAAGCAGTCAGCTCAAGGGGAACCTCTGGAGGTCTGGCAACTCTTTGGTCTGAAGACCTATTCCATTTAAATAAGCATCATGAAACANTCTCTCATTTGAATCACACTTGAGCATATTGAATATCTATATGTGTCTGAGGTAACCAAGGATATCTAACCAGAATTATGAGTGAAGGTGAAGAAAAGGAGGTCGAAATGCAAGGAAGGATAAATTCTTTTGATGGTGCTTTCTAAGGTATGTTATTTATAGGTCATCTCATCATTTTTTCTATAACATTTTTTCTATAATGAGTTAGACCGTGAAATTTATACGCGCATGAGAAAACATATCCAAGTATCTATAAAAAAAAATTCAGCTTGTGGGTTGTTGTATTTTCGGAGTTACACTCCGTGGAAAATAGGGTTTCTAGCCAGTCCTGAAACTAGTCAAAATCATGTGTTTCAGGTAAAAATGTCATAACTTCTTCATAACAGATACAAATTCAGTGAGACCAAATGTGTTGGTTAGATTACAATATTTAGTATGCATTGTAATAGGTTCAAATCATTTCATAAAATATTTTGTGCGGGGCACGCTCTATAAGGTCTCTCTCTAGAGAATAAGCCANAAGGCTCTCTCATTTGAATCACACTTGAGCATATTGAATATCTATATGTTTCTGAGGTAACCAAGGATATCTAAACGAAATTCTTAGTGAAGGTGAAGAAAAGAAGGCTGAAATGCAAGGAAGGATAAATTCTTTTGATAGTGCTTTCTAAGGTATGTTATTTACAAGTCATCTCACCATTTTCGCTATAACATTTTTTCTATAATGATTCAGACCGTTAAATTGCTATTCAAGTGAGAAAACATGTCCAAGTATCTGTGAAAAAAAATTCATCTTGTGGGTCGTTGTATTTTGGGAGTTACACTCCGTGGAAAATAGGCTTTGTGGCCAGTCCTGAAACTAGTCAAAATCAAGTGTTTTGGGTAAAAATGCCATAACTTCTTCATAACAGATCCAAATTCAGTGAGACCAAATGTGTTGGTTAGGTTACAGTATTTAGTATTCTTTGTAACAATTTCATATCATTTCATCAAATATTTTGTGCGGGGCACGCTCTATAAGGTCTCTCTCTAGAATAAGCCAGAATTCAGCAAGGTATGCCATTTTTTCTATAACTCCTTTTCTAAGTGGTTCCAAGTAGTGACACTTGGATGAATTGCATTAAACACACCGAAGAACATTATGTATCATTTTCAGATCTTTATACATTACAGGTTCATAGTTATGATTACTTCAAGTTAGGGTTGTTGACTAATCCAAAACTAGGCATGTGAGACTAAAGAAAAGTTTGATGAAAATGCTAGTCTCTTGTTTTTTAAATTAAGGAACGTTTGCAAGAATGTGATCATATACACCAGGTCTATTACAGAGCTACAAATCAGAGTTGGATGATGAAATTGATGAGGGCTTTTGGTTGTGGTACATGTTGAGTACATGGTTGAGACAAGTAGTTGATGAGTTGGCGCACATACATGAGGTGTATAGTTGATNAAGAAGTCTGCATCCATGTCATGGACCTTTAGTATCGGTGCTGTGGTCAAGAACTCTTTAAGCCTTCGAAATGATTCTGCGCATTTCTCGGTCTAGTCAAACTTCTTGTTTTTCTTCTGCAATTCCGTGATCGGATTTGATATCTTTGAAAATCCCTCGACAAACTGTCGATAGTATCCTGTTAAACACATAAAACTACGCACTTCTGTGACATTCGTCGGCGCAGGCCATTCCATAATGGCCTCAACCTTGGCTAGATCCATGGCGATACCTTCGCCGGAGATGACATGCCCTAAGTAGTGAATCCTCGATTGATAAAAGGAGCATTTCGACAACTTCCCATACATTTGTGCTCTCGTAAACACTGTAGTACCAAGCGCATGTGCTCTTCATGCTCCTCCTTCGTCCGAGAGTAGACCAAAATATCGTCAATGAATACTTGGACGAACTTGTCCAAGTACTCGCGGAACACCCTGTTCATCAAACTCATGAATACCCCTAGGGTATTTGTCAGTCCAAACGGTAAAACAGTAAACTCGTAATGTCCAAATCTCATCTTAAAGGCGGTCTTAGGGATGTCATCCTCTTTGATCCGTAACTGGTGATACCTTGATCGCAAATCGATCTTGGAGAACACCGCCGCACCCTTCATTTGATCGAACAGGTCATCAATTCTTGGTATGGGATACTGATTCTTGATCGTAGCCTTGTTCAGTTGACGATAGTCAATGCAAAGCCTCCACGATCCGTCCTTCTTTCATATGAAAATAACTGGTGCACCCTATGGTGACACACTAGGGCGTATCAGTCCCAGGTCCAAAAACTCTTTCAATTGCATTTTCAGCTTTTGCAACTCCGGGGTTGACATCCGATAAGGCGTTCTTGCTATCGGTTCGATCCCCGGTTTCAGGTCTATGGTAAACTCCAGTTCCCTTTCTGGTGGAATCCCCGACAACTCCTCTGGGAATATGTCCAAAAACTCCTTCACCACCGGAAGGTGTTCTAGACCTTCCGCTACTCCCTTTTATTTTAGCACGAGGATCGCATAAATCTTGCACCCCTTGCACATACTCTTCCGTAACTGTAAGGAAGAGACGAACCTCAGGGATACTCCCTAGTTCTGTCCTACAATCACCCATCTCTGTCCTTCATCATCGACCAAGCTGAATCTCTTTGTCTTATAGTTGAGTATCACCTCATGCGATTCCAACCAATCCATACCAATCACAACATTGTAAGATCCTAAGACTGTGACGTACAAGGTGACCCTCATGACAAACTCTCCCAGGTTAAGGGCATAGCTCGTAACCTTTCCTCCAACCTTTTGTTTGGCTCCTGAAGCCATCTCTACGAAGCTAAACTAGTCCTGTTTGACTGCCTTTACCTTAGTCCTTTTTAGCGCTGAACCAGAAATGAAACTCTCAGTAGCACCTGGGTCTATCAAAATACTAAGGGTCTGGTCAGCGACAGTACCTGTCATCTCAAGCACAGTCGACTGGTGATCTGCCTGGCGATTATTCACCGCCGCATGAATCCGATGGGCCTTGCCCATATCTCCCATGGTAGAGGGTCCGAATGATCTGGATGCTCTGGTCCTCTCCACAGGACAGTCGCGCTGGTAGTGTGGCTCCCCACACGTCCAACACCCCTTCTTCGGCCCAGTAGTCCTAGTGCTCGAAGTAGAAGATGACGGCCCACCGGCCTGGAATCTAGGTCTGTTCTGCTGAACAGGCCTAAACTGCTGCTGCTACGGGTGACACTGCTGCTAATGCTGTTGTCCTCGATAAGGTGCCCGCTGCTGAGGCAGCGGGCGTCGGGGTGTAGCGAAAGTGGCTCCCCTCTGGAAGCCATGATATCCCGACGTATGTCTCGTTGATGTTTGATGCTGTGGTGTACCAGATGAACCTTGCTCTACTGGTCTCGCTGGAGTCCTGGTCTGACCCCCACTGATAAGCTCCTCCTCGGCTATGAGGGCCTTTTGGACAGCGTCGTGCACAGTTTGAGGCATCAAGATCCTAACCTTTGCACACAGGTTGCCGTTAAGGCCAAACACGAACCGGTTGACCTTGAGTCTCTCTGTGTTAAAGTGCGGAGCATACTGGAGAAAATCCATGAAACGTGCCTCGTACTCGAGCACCGTACGACCTCCCTGTCATAATGCGTTGAACTCATTGAGCTGACACTCAATGAATTCCTCTGAAAGGTACCTCTCTCAGAACCGTTCCTCAAACAGTTCCCATGACACATCTTCAACAGCCATGTTCAGCTGCGGCAGGAGCGTCTTCCACCATAGAAGAGCGCTCCCCTTCAGTTGAAAGACCGCCATGCGGACCTTCATGTTGGAGGTATAATCGCGAAGTGCGAAGCACATCGTCATATTCTCCAACCATGCCTCGGCGACGGCGCCATCCGGGGCACCAAAGAACTCAGGAAATTTTACCTTCTCGAGTTCATGGTGAATGCTACCTGTAACAGTCGATGCGCGCGACGAAACCTCAGCGGGTGCTGGCGCCCTGGCCTCGTCTCTGTTCAATCGGCTGATCAGTGCCTCAGACATGCACTGAAAGGACCTCATCATCCTAACCACGTCTCCAACTTCTATCTGCTCCTGTACGAGAACCTGCTCGCCTCCTTGGGGGTTAGACCCCTCAGGCATGGATGCTACTGGAGGCATCATTCCTCCTCCCCTCGCACCCCGTCGTCTGCCTCCGCGGCGTCCTCTAACCATGATTACCTGCATGCACACAATCAACTCGATCAACAACAATATACTCAATCAAATCATGTCACAGAAGCCATAGCGAATCCCAAGTCGCGGGTCGAACCGACTCTGATACCATATGTAATGGACCCCTTCGTTACGACAACAACTCTTTAACAGGTGCAAATTTTTATTTTTTATTTTATTTTTAAGGTGTGTGCGCTCGTGTAAATAGGAACAGACACACTTGACTCTACGTCGCCACCCGACGACTAACAAGACACAACCACGATGATCACAACAAGAAGACATAAAGCGCACAACAAGTAACTGCAAGCATTAATGACCATAGACATAAGGCGCACAACAAGTAACTACAAGCATGAACGACCATAGGCATAAGGCGTACAACAAGTAACTGCAAGCATTTAACGACATACTGGGTTATGCAAAGTAAAAACACCGAAGGGAGAATCCATAGTAGTAGATTTTACTATTTCTGCAAAGGAAAGCAGGGCGTTTAATCTTAGTTCTCTGCTCCGGAGAGAGAGAAGTTCAGATAGGCTCTTGGCTGACTGCTCAGGCAGAAACTAGTAATCCCCGTCAGGTGTGTCGCAAGAGTGGAAACCCTACCTTTAAAGGGCCCGAGACTCTTGATACGACACTGGATTCTTTACACAGAAAATAATCACACACACAGACTCATATACAAGGGCTACAAGGAGGTGTCTACATCCCGCCCGACACAAGCAGACCCAACAATGCAAGCCAACCAAGTACAAAAAAATCAATGGACCACCACGACCTCTATGGAAGACGCAAGTTAGAAGGACACTAACAATAACCAACCATTAGTTAAGACTCAACATTACCTACGACTCAATTGGCAACAAGTGTAGATCAATTACTTCGTTTAAATCCGTTAGTCGATGAGTCATCAACCCAACCTTAAAAATGAGTACACATGATTAATTTCTAAATCTAAATCATAATAATTTATTTCTCTTAGATTTAGGACCTTACCCTTTTAGGTTGAAAATTAAAACATCCTTATAATGATCAACCTTACCATTACATTTATTCGACAACAATATTGTAAACAATTAACAATGTCCTTACATTCCTATGATGTCAAGGCTATAGAGCATTTTTCCAAAAGCGAGGATATTACATTTTCATGTTTCGACAACAAATTACCATCAAGGCTAGCATTATTACATTTGTAAAATAGAGACCTGCAATTCAACTAACTATTTTCACCATAAAACTACAATTGCTTTATATTGCATTATCATTCCCTAAAACATAGTCAAAGATTGCATGGTTTATTATAATTAGTTACAAACAAATACCATAAAATACCTCCCTAATAACTAATACTAACCTCACTTTGCCTTACGCTACAATAACATTACCCTAGAACAGAGTTAACGTTACCTTGACATTTCATCAACTTTATCTTTTACATTACTATTTTGTAATAATACAATCTTCCCATCTACCATTCACACTAACAACATATTCACTATAACCTTACCTATACATGTTGCACCTATGGTATTTCCTTATCCAAATCAAACACTTGATCGCAATCATAAAACTGACGTGAACTTTAACTCAAGAACTAAACTATAATTCAATTTGTTATTTAATTCGACTAATTAATTAACAACTAAACTAAAGAACTAACTAAACTTATAATTCAAGGCAGAAGTTGACTAGTGCACGACACAACTATGAGAATCCATAAAGAAGCAATACCCTTATCCCCACATAAAAATGCTGACACGTAGAGACTGAGGCACATAAATCGCCACCTGTCAATTAATTCTGGCCTAACCCACGCAAATTCCATCAGTTACTATAGAATCCAGCCTTGACTAAATTATGTAGAACGCTATCATTAACCATGGAAGCACAATAATTTTCATGGCATCAGCCGCAATAACCAATAAAAAGAAACAATTATCACGGAATTAAAGGAGGTCGGCAGGGAAATTAAAGGAGGCCTTGTAGCAAGGCGAAACTTCTGCAGTCAGTGGGTTGGTTGAACAGGTCAGTCTGGGTCAGAGGCATTACTTCCACTAACCAAGGCGCTACTCAAAATTTAAAAATTGGAGGTGAGGGAACGAGGCGCCTGCAGATCTAGCTCGACCCACCAATGCCTGTGGACTGGCTGGGCGACTGAATGCTGGCGCACACCAGCATGGATACCACATCCATTTATCTTGATTTGTTCAAATTAATTTAATTACATACAGAGTTAACATCAATAGAAACAGAATTTGTCAACTACGTGAGGAAGGTCTCGGAAGGAACCCAAAAAGAAACGGAATTTATCAACTACGTGAGGAAAGTCTTGGAAGGAACCCACCTCGTGAGTGGCGAACAGTCGGTTGAGGGTACCCACTCACTGAGGCAACATGCGGGTAAAACTGAAAAAGAAAGCGCAGATAACCAATGAATTTTGTAGACCTGAGGGATGCACAATTCGCCCATCTACCCAGTCAAGAGATGCTTTAAAATACCCAGCTGAACCGCAGACAACACATGGACTGGCAGGGAGGATGGATTTTTCAAAATTTGCTGTGTAAATACAGGAACCCAATAAATATGCTGAGGGTAAACTGGGTGAAAACACCCTTAATTTATGTGGCGGCCTCCAGCCATAACACTACTCATTCAAGCCAAAAATATCGCTAGCCGTGTGTGTAATTGAGGGACTGTGGGTGAGCGTTGTGCGACCAGCTTCAACACTGGGTAGAAACATGTGAAATCCTTACCAMTGGTCAGGTTAATTTGAACCATAAGTGAAGAAAATTGCAGACATGGTGTTAACCCATTCCAGTACCATTTTAATCGCAGAGATAAATTAATCTTTGTGTTGAAATTACAGGCATATGAAAATCACTGCCTAGAAAAGGTAACGCAGACAGGATTCGTTACAGAGTTTTCAATAATTAAGGCATAGCAATTTCCCAGTCCAAAACTAAATTCACTGACAGAAATAGCAAACATCTTAATCTCCAAGGAGTAGAAATAAAACAATCATTAAATCTAGTTACAACCAATATTCTGATACCAGCGTAAATCATAATGCTTCCTAATCGAACCAATTAGTTAAACAAAGACCATGCCGTTGCCTTATCTCCTGCCTTGAGTGACGACCGCGCTCCGTGTCGCTCCTGCTTCGCGCCGCTCCCGCTTGTCGACCGTTGAGACTACACCGGTACCTCCCAGCCAATCGCTAGGGGTACTCTGCTTCCCCCTTAGCGCCCCAAGCTGCAAAGGGGCCACACACAATCCCGATGGTCCATCTAGTTTCCCAGCTCGCCTCGCAAGGCTGAGCTACCACTCCTATCCAAGATGGAAAGTCCCAACTCCTCACAAGCAATTAGTCAAGTCACAATCCGGCAGTGTAACGTTACGCTATCAACCGATCCCCCTTTTCCCCTCATCTCCCTTTCTTTTATAGAGTTTTGAGACCCACCAACTTTCCTAAATCACATTTATTTTAAGTTTTAATGAAAACCCTCTAAAAATTCTCTGTCGTACAACTGTCATTCATCCCCCACCTTTCTCCAAAATTATTTTTTTTAATTTATTAAAAGAATCATTTCCCTCACCCACCTAGAGTCGCTCCTAAAATTACTCCTAGATGTTCCTAGATCCCCTTACATGCTTTTAATAACTTTCCCTATAATGAAGTTGCTAAATTTAGTTCATTTTAGAAAGTTCTTAATTGCAGATTCCTTACTATGTTGACTTTGCTTTTTACCCTATGTCCCCTTCTTTCCTTTATTATGGTTCCTTTATTACTTAGTTTCCCTATTTTTATTATTCACTTTCTTTCTTTTTTCTTTTTTTAAAACCAAAAAGGCAAATGCGCTAGTTAATGTTTTCATTTTATTTTTAAATTCATAACCTTTTTATACTCCCCCCCCACGTTAAATAATTTTATTTCTTCTTTACAAATTAAAACCACGGATTTCAATTAATTTATCCCTCTCTTCACTTTACCCCCCTAAATTCAAGAAGACTAAAACAATTACTTAAGTGGGTTTTAATTTACAACTTTATTTTTTTATTTTTATAGGGTCTTTTTCTTAAGGTTAATCAAATTTTATCTTAGAAAAGTTTTTAGACTTAGGTATAGATTTAGAACTGGGCGAATTTTTTTTAGGGGAGTCGTTTTAAGAATTTCTTAAGGCGTTAAAGTCTTAGGGCCATCTAGGTTTGTTTCTTCCTCAACATCAATGTGACGTGCCCTTCAGGACGCACCACGTGCTCCAAGGGTGCCACTCGCCTCGTTCATTTCTTTTGCGCGACGTTCCCTTCAGGATGCACCACGTGCTCCAAGGGTTCCACTCGCCTCGTTCGTTTATTTTGCACGACGTGCCCTTCAGGATGCACCACGTGCTCCAAGGGTGCCACTCGTCGACTTGACTGATTGGTAGACATCTATAACCCCTGGAGTCAACACTCCGCCAGGTGAAATTGTGGGAGACTAAGGGATTTAAGGAATAAGGCCCCCGCCTTATTGCGCGCCCCTTAGAATCATCGTGAGAGACTGTCGCAGTCTTCCCTCACGACATCGTGGATCCTCTCGAACTAGGTAATTGTTAACTTACAGTTCGAGCCACGGCGGGAGTGCTAGTAGGCTTTGGAAGGGATGCTATCCACACCTCTCCCTCAACCTCTCTGGAAATCGTGTGTGGCCCCTTTACTCCATATGTGAGTCTGGTTGGCAAGCTATCGTCAGCGTACATCATCAACAATCGTGTCAGAACATGTCAACATCAAATCATCAAATCAATGAAATATCACAGTAAATAAATCAACCCAAATAGGACACTCCCTGACTCAGTCCAGAGTCCAAGGGGTTCCACCGATGCCTCTGCATCCTCAAGGTCCAAAACCCTGCACACTCAATAAAGCTGAGTCCATAGCACCTGTCTACATCAAAGCAGTGAAACATCATGTCATTTATCATAACGCATCATAATCAAAGATAAATGTTTTGACATCATAAAAGTCTAGATCACTTGCGAGCAAGTGTCCTCAAATAATAAGTTTTCTCAGTGCGCCAGAGCGGGATGTTACACATTCAATGTAAGGTGGACTAGGTCCACTATATTATTAAATAAGACTCACTATGGTAGTTAGATATAATAAATGGGTACTTAGATATAATAAATGTAAGAGGACTTCTTAGAAGGTTCTACTTCTATAAGATTCCTCCTGCAGAATGTTCTTGGGTGATGGTAGCACTATATAAAGAGGTTCAAGCAATGTAATGGGACATGAAGAGATATATTGTATTTGGAGCTGGAGTTCAATAGGAGGATTCCCCCTCGAAGAGGCAAGTGAACAAGATATGATCCCTTCCATAATATGATTCATTGTGTGGTGTTGCCCTACCTCAAGGGTTTTGACTATTTCTTGTGTTCATTGTTATGGTGAATGGTTTGGATTATTCTTGTTGACATTATTGGTTTGTTTTTATATTTATCTTCAGATCTATTCAGGTACTTAACAAGTAGTATCGAATCACTTTGCTTGGCCAAAGAAGGGAATCATTTTTTGTTTTTTTTGCAGACTTTTTCTCGGGAAGAAAAAGAGGGCGACACACTTAAGGTTCATATATGAATATTTATGAGATTAATTTGGAAAAAAAATTGGGTATTTGAATTCCTCTCAGAAAAATACCCAATTTAAAAAAAAAAATCAGCCAAAACGGAGTCCGGGAAGTAAAGTTATGAGCATTTTAAATTCAACAATTTTCAAGGTTTTTCTGGAAAAAACCATGATTTTCTGCAGTAATTTATTGTTCTATTTTTTGGGTTTTTTTTGTGACAGCGACGAGACTGAAGAGTTCATAAATTTTCATAGGGTGTTTATATTTCTACCATATCTGTTCCATTCGATAAATCATTTTAAGAGTTTTCTTTTGGTATATTATATGTGGTGTTTCCAATGGATATGCATTCTCAACTTAGGGAAATTCTACACATGATTGAAGCAGTCAAAGCCGATATGCATGACCACCTGCAAGGTATCAGAGATAGTCATCACAATAGTCAACGATCATTATCTCTCCTTCAAGAGAGATATCTTATGGAAGACATCATGAATGAATATCATCAAGAAGTGTATGCTTGGTATGATTTGGAGGATGATTGTGATGATTGGTATATGGATAGTTGTCATTTCTAGGATGACAACCACTTCCATATTTTATTTGATGACTCTACTCCACCTTCGGTAGAGAATATCAATGCGAAACATAAAGAGCTAGTTATGATTACCAGTGTCCAACCTGCATATTCTACAATGATATTGTTTTGTCCAGATTCAACTTTGACCCTTTCCCATTATGTGGATGGATATTCTTATTTGGATCCACATGATAGGTGTCAGTATAGAGAGCATAATTTTCAGTTGGTTATTGGGTGCCTATATATTTTTTGTGGAGTTCACATGAGCAATTGGACATGGGACCCTGGTTTACAATGACAGTTGGAATACTTTAGCATGGTGGCTTCCATTTCTCAATGGGACCCTGGTTCTCTAGTCTACTTCAACACTATGGTCCACACTTATTCGTTGGACCCTGGTATATGATTGTACATCAAGAGTTGATGACAACACTTTCATAAGGGATATGGAATGTTAGGTAGCTAGAGAGGTAGTTGGGGGGGGGGGGGCTAGAGGGCCCATAGTGATAATAGTGGAGGCCATTCAATGTAAGGTGGACTAGGTCCACTAAATTATTAAATAAGGCCCACTATGGTAGTTAGATATAATAGATGGGTAGTTAGATATAATAAATGTAAGAGGACTTCTTAGAAGGTTCTACTTCTAGAAGATTCCTCTTCTAGAATGTTCTTAGGTGATGGTAGCACTATATAAAGGGGTTCAAACAATGTAATGGGACATGAAAAGAAATATTGTATTTGGAGTTGAATCTCAATAGGAGGATGCCCCCTTGAAGAGGCAAGTGAACAGGAGAGGATCCATTTCATAATAGGATCCATTATATCGTGTTGCCCTACCTCAAGGTTTTTGACTATTTCTTGTGTTCATTGTTATGGTGAATGGTTTGGATTATTCTTGTTGAGATTATTGGTTTATTTTGAGATTTATCTTCAGATCTATTCAAGTACTTAAAAAACCCCAAGAAATGAACCCATTTTCTCTGCCATGCAGTCCCTCAGGCAGTTCCACTTCTCTCTAGGGATCTAGTGCACTTAGCCAAGAAGTTTCAGAGTTGTGGCTTCCAGAACCCCAGCTATAGCAAGTCCATTGAACTTTCTTCCTTCCATGCCTTTTTCATTTAGTTTCTCCAACATCACCTTCTTTTCTCTCATAGTCTAGTACTTTTCTAGATCTTCAACATTCATCATTTTCCTACAACATTTCAAATTAGCGAGCATGTGAGTTCACAATTTGTGCATTAAATTCTCATTATTTCTCATAATGTAAGAGTAAATTTTCATAATCCAATGCAATACTTATCTGTGCGGTTCATGCATCTGCATCCATATGGTTGTCTCAATAACTTGGATCACTGTTTTCCTTTGACAAACCCATTGTGTGCATGACCCCAATCAAAAGTTATCAAAGTATCCTCTTTCTTGTGGTCACTCACCTTCCAGGCCCATGCTCAGGCATCCCCTTCTCTGCTATACAGTCCCTCAGGCAATCCATCTTACCTGAATGAGGCTTTCTTGCACAAGAAGATTTCTAGAGACTTTATCGAGTCTTACAGCCGAGGCGACTCTCTAGCGTGTGTTACCACAACACAACATATTCTAGGGCGATCATGGATTACCATAGGGTCCTCATGTCCCCAAAATATCCTTTTCCATTCTTTTCATCTTGCATATCCAACATCTCATATATATTATACACATACAGTCATCATGAGACATCATTATAACCATTTCCAATCATAATTGCCAAATCTTTTTTTTATACAGGAAAACAAATTTTTCCAAGCATGAGCTTTGTGCTCATAATGGTTGGCTCTGCAACTGTAGATATCAGTCTTCCTTATGGGCTTACATCCCTTCCATATCCGAGACCATTCTACCTACAATTTTTTTCAATTTACATTCATCCAAAACAATTTGTTAGTAATTATCAAATCATAATTCCCAAAATTGTTTTATATAGGAAAAATAAAGCTTCTAGACATGAGCTTTTTCTCATAACAATTTGGCTCTTGCAACAATAGGCACAGGTCTCCTTTATGGACTTGCAACACTGCCATATTCAAGACACTTTCTTCTTGCAATTTCAACATTTCTCAGCCAAACAAATTGTCAATATCTCAGGTACAAGTTATATATATATATATATATATATATATATATATATATATATATATGGTAACAAGTGATCTCATAATTGTTTTCTACTACAATTCATTTACTTCCATCGATCCGACTATCAAATGGAATGATCTCATCATTACATACACATGTATTATCAACCACTCTTTCCAGAAATTTCACTCTGTCTCCCCCAACAAAGATTTTTTGTAATTTCTCATTATGTAGCTACTTTAACCTGCAAATTTCTTGTTGTAATATCTAACAGTTCCTGAAGTGTTTTCAACTTCATGAGTTAGCAATACTCACATCATTTCAGCTATTAGAAGAATCATTTCTATGTTATATAATATATTCATTCATTCACCAAAATGCACTCAATAATTCCACTTGTAACATTTTTAATAGCTCCAAAACTGATCTTGAAATTGTAACAACAACAATCCAATCACCTTTAGCTAGTATTCATATTACATATAATGCATCTATCCATAATTACGTATTTTCAGTACCACAGACTTTTCATAATGGGTAAATTCATGGAGGTGGGTAACACTTTCGTGACAATCGGATCTCCCAAATTTCGAAAGACGTTTTTTTGGCCGAACTAATATTTTTTTTTCGGCTGAAATAACTTTTTTTCGACCGAACCTTTGAACGTCAAATCGAACGGTACTGTGAAGACACCCTCGATTTTCATGTAGAATTTTAGCCAGACGTATTTTTTTCATCCGGTAACCTCTTTTCAGCCGAAAGATATTTCGGCCAAAAATATATTTCAGCCAAAATCATATTTCGTTTGAAATATTCTTTCGACTGAATTATTTTTTCGGGCGAACTATCTTTCGGCCAAAAACATATTTATATATTTACCGCACATCGTAATTGTTGTGGTCTTTTGACCTCTTGGCGAGTGTGAATTGGTTCTTGAGTGAGTGAGTGATAGTGAGTTTGTTTCATTCTTTTGAGCTCTTTGGCGTGGTCGTGTTAGTGGGCGGTCTTGCAGGCGGACAGGCGATCGAATTTGCAGGAATGTCTAATTTAAATTTAAATTAAATTTATAAGTAATTTAGATGTAAATTAAATTTAAATTACATTTTTTAATTTATAATTTAAATTGGGTTGTGACATGGATGCGGGGGTCTAGTCCTGTGGGAAATCAATGGGTGTGCCCACACCTTGGCCACAAGGCTAGAATCTCACGGCCAAGTCACAGCCCGTAGACTGTGACATGGCCGTGGGGGGGAAACCATGTGGCCAAGCCATGGGCACGCCAACAACTTGGCCACCGAGTTCTCCCCACACGACCAAGTAATAGTCCACAAGCTTTGACTTAGCCACAAGGGGCCAACCCTGTGGCCAAGCCGTGGGCACGCCCACAACTTGGCCATAGGGATGGCCCCTCGCGATCAAGTCACGGTTTATTATAATTCCCTCAATTTACTTATCGTATTTCGTTGTTTATCAATAGTCTCTTCACAACAATTTCATTGTTTTTTGGTATGATAAAATGAATTTGGACATCACCTTATTGACCGAACCAAAGCCTCCTTTCCCAATATGGTTTGCCGGGTTAAAATTATTAGTAGTAGCTCGTAAAAATACTATATTTGTAATTTAATTTTATAAAATGAATTAGTATATTTGTAATTTAATTTTGATAAAAACAAATTCGTACATCACCTTATATAACGAACCAAAGCCTCCTTCGCCAATCTTTTTTGTTGGTTTAACATTTTTAGCAAAAACTCGTAAAGTACCATATTTGTAATTTAATTTCAATTTGGATAGAGTTGTTGACAATTCACTTGATAGTTTGGAATGCCCTGCAAAATAAACATTAGGTTAATGATTCAAGAAATCATATAACAATGTTAGCAATAGACTTCCAGGTTAATGCAACAATTAAATAATCTATTGAAAATTCCTTTGTCCCCTTATCTTTGCATTGTTAGTTTCGATATATTTAATGTTTAGATGCTAGATTTTTTTCAATCTATAAAATACCTATTTAAAAAATAAAAATTATGCTTCTCGTTAAGTGGTTTAATTCAAATAAATCTATGCATAGAAATGGATTTCGATATCTTGGTTATATGAAAATATTATCCAACGAAAATCAGCCTTCTCTTTTTAATAAATAATAGTTCTTGTAAATATATTACAAATAAATCTGTTCTTCTATTTCTTTATATATATATATATATATATATATATATATATATATATATATATATATATATATATATATATATTAGTACAACTAGATCTAAGTACAGGAATTATACAACATTTACTGTCACTAAAAACAAATTATAGGTAAAGATATTAGTCTGTGCCTGAGCAGTCGGTTAGGAGCTGAATCGACTGTCTTTCACTCCGGTGTTAAAGATTTAGATTCAAATGCCCTATTTTTCTATGCATAGATAATATCTTATTAAACTTGGCTGTGACTTGGCCGCGAGAGGGGGGGGGGGGGCAGCCCTATGGCCAAGCCATGAGCACGCCCACGGCTTGGCCACATGGCTAGCCCCTTGCGACCAAGTCATAGTCATTTCAAACGTTTTGTATTTTGTAAAAATTTCATAAAAATTTCAAATTGTCGAACTTTTTATTTCAAACGTTTAGTGATATTGAGTAATGACCTATAGGTAAATATATTGAGTAACTATTTTAGTGATGGATATTCATTTTAAAAGTAAAAAATATTCTCACAATCTACATGGATTGCACTAGTACATGGACTATATTTTGTATATTTTGGATTTATGCATTATTTTTTATTGTTTATCAAAATAGAGTAATATAAAAAAGTGACATTGAATCTACACATTTTTATTTTTGATGTGATTATTCCCCAAAAAAACTAAAAATACCCATTTGAAGAACATAGAGCAAAAAAATTCATTCATTTTGATAATATTGATTTTGCATTTCAAATGATTTTGAGAACATTGAATTTCTTAAGTAATAAATTTTAGATGCAAATTATTAATAAATAACAATTATTATATCATTACAAAATGGAGTAGTAGATGAATCTATTAGCAGTACTTCTGATGGATTATCTTCAAAATTTCTATCTCGTCCACCCTTATTGAATTTTTAGGGTCCTAAGAGTCTTGCAATTTGTTAAGTTCCAGTTGACTAAAATCTCTCTCTAGAATTATTTTAACTAAGAGTTAAAAAAA
>JZKD02S1672860.1:753008-766108 GCA_000966675.3 Picea glauca | reverse complement strand
GAGATTGAAATTTGTGGACCTGTTCACACAAGGTCAATGTGGATGGTGGAGAGGCACTTGAAATCATTGAAGGTGTTGGTTAGACAAAGAGCACGTCCTGAGGGTTCTATGGTATATGGATATATGGTATATCAATCCATGGTGTAGATTAGTCAATATCTTCCTAAATTAGTAGCGCCAACTATGCATGCAATGGATTGCATTTGGGATGTGAACTCCATCAAAAAATTTGAAGATCATGAGCATCTGTTGGGGCAAGGTAGAATGAAAAAAATGAGAGGTAATCTATTAATAATTGTGAAAATTTATATTAATAATACATATAAAGTTTCATTTTTTGTGTATATGATCATATTCATTAATATATTAATATAATTTATTTCATAAATTATAAATATATATAATTACCTGCATGTTGGACGTTATAACTAATATTTAATATTGGTGAATTATGTTTTTTTGATTCAGTTGCTCAAGAGTGGGATGCACTGCATTTATACATTGCAAATAATCTTGACTGGATGAATGTATGGATTGAAAAATGTAAACAACATAATGGAGGTAGGTTATCATGGCAACGACTGTCTGAATTGGTTAGAGAAGCTCGTCGTAATGGAGATGCTAATATTACGTAGAGGGAAATTGATTTAGCATGTGGTTTGAAAGATGGACAAGTAAGAAAATTCACCCATTTTATTCAGTTATTTTATATAATATTAATGTGACTACATGTGTACTGTATTTTTTAGATACTTTTGAAGCTATATAAATTTATGTTAATTTATTAATTGAGAATGCATATTTTACATATCTGACATATTGTAGTTGAAACACCACAAGGTCATGTGGTGCAATGGTCGTAAATTTCACATCAAACAATTGGATGAAACCAGTAAAACTTCTGATAGTGGGATAACTGTAGTATTCTAGGTCACTAATGTTTCCTCTAGGAGTGACAGACATCCCCTAGAATCTGAAAATAGATACTATGGGTATTTAAATGATATACTTGAGTGTGACTTTAATTCCTTCAAATTAGTTTTGTTCGATGTCAAATGGTATAGGTTACAAATGCATGAATGCGATGAGGAAATAACTGTTATTCAACATGCCAACGAATTTACGATGATTAAAACAACAGTGTTTTAAAGAGGACATGATTGCTATGTTTTTCTAAGCCAACGTGAACAGGTCTTTTACTCAAATGTTCCAGGTGAAAGGGATTGGTCATTGTTGTTAGATATGATCCAAGAGGAAGGCCAACTAAGTATACTCATTTAAAGGAATAAGATGATATTGAAGATCAAGAAGATGATTCGACAGATCAGACAGAGTCGAAAGATCATGGAGGGTTGACAGATGAAGAAGACGAAGAAGATCATGATCCAGGCATAGGAGACAATATTGCAATTCTTGATGATGATGTCGATGAAAATATGCTTGAAAATGACATTGATGACGATGATGATATCATCAATCCTTTCAACATCGTTTCRGAACTGGATGATGATTTAGATGTCGAGTTTGATGAAGAAGATCAAGATACAGAATAAGGATGATTACACATATGTTGAGGTTGGATTAGGTACGTGACTATATAATATTTTAATTTGTATGAATTATTCTCTTAAAAGAATTTATTTATAATGTCATGGGTTAATTACATGTTTTTAAGTTTTATGCGGCGTTTTTACATCCTATGTTACATGTTGTTTAATTCTTATTTGAAACCTGAAAATAGTTTCCAATATACTAAAGTACGTGGTAGACTAAAAATATCATTTAGAAAAACATAATTTCATGTACCTTCATTAATTTTTGTTTTTATAATTTCTATGCATGAATCTTAATAGGACGTTGCTTTTGATTATTTTCTATTTTATAGATTGGGTTTTGGGGATCAATTGAGAGTGATCTGAGGGGGAGGGGAGGGGCCATATGAGCTTCCACCTTCACGTGGTTGGACTTTTTCAGTAGAGGATAAATTATTCTTGAAACCAAGAGAAGCTCTTTCATTTTTATACCATCATGATCGTATAATATTTCATCAATATTGTTGTCACAATATTTCATGCATCAACGAAGTTTCGATGAACGTGTTTGTCATTTCTATAGAATGTTTTTTGAAACCTTAATTTTCTTTCAAAGTACACAATTTGGTTGACACAAGTTTTAAGTTTTCGTCACTCTTTCTTCATTTTTCTTTCAGTTCTACATTAATGTATATACAATGTATTTGTGTCATAGTTGTGATGAAAAATCCCTCTTTTTTGTTGATTTCTTAATCAACACCATAAAAATACTAGAGGCGAAAAACAATGACATGTGAATGGGGCCAACGTTGAAATTTTTTCAAATTGTATCTGTATGCACTGAAATTTGACCTGGATAGACTATTCGCATGCCTTAATGATATGGGAGGGTTTCTGGACTCAAATTTCACTCACACACATGATTTCTTCCATCATCATATCATCATGGAAACCATAAACACTATTTTTCATATGTTCTAGTAGATATGTTAATGATTCCAAATTTCATATTTGTATTTGACTCAAGGTCCAACTAGCTTGAAAAGTATCAAATTTTAATTTCAAGTTGATAAACCAAATATTAAATGAATCCAAGCATCATTTTATATCGTCGCAAGAGAGACGAATGTAAATAATCTTGTGAGGAATTAGTTATACTATTGACGAAAAAAGTTCGTCGATAGTATAACTAATTCGTCGCAAGAATATTGTGTCTAATTTGAATGGTGTTACATGGTTCGCAAGGAGTGTAGGGATTATATTATGGTGCAATGTAGTGTAGTCTATAAGAAAAATCTCTATGCCAAACCTCAAAATGGATAGTACCATATCTTGTTCATAAGACAAATATTCTTTGTATATTTCCTTTGGGGTGGCTCAAGCCCTCGCTACACATGATGCCTGACAATGAAATGTAACAATTTGACTACTGAATGATAGTGTTATGTCACCCATGGTTAAGTAAATAACTTAAGTTTCTTAGTTCCTATTTGAATGTTCTTAGAATTGAGATTCGTTACATAGTCATTGAAAAAAGACAAAAGACTTCTGTAGCGGATATTAATTTAGCCTCCATGTGAGACATTTTATGCCATTAGTATATTTTGTACAAAAATAATGGATCTTGGGGACTACAACATGGTCAAGGAACGAGGAAAAAGGAACAAGGAAAGAGGAATGAGGAACACAGAACAAGGAACAAGGAACGGAAATTGTACGAGGACTAGACACCGACAACAGTGCCCTGTGAATGGGGCCAATGTTGAAATTTTTTCAAACAGTTTTTGTATGCATTGAAATTTGTCATGGATAGACTATTCACATGCCTTAAAGATATGGGAGGATTTCTGGACTCAAATTTGAATGACACCCCCACTTTATTCCATCATCAATTCATCATGTAAACCATAAGCCCTAATTTTCTTTCAAAGTACACAATTTGGTTGATGCAAGTTTTAAGTTTTCGTCAGTCTTTCTAATTCATTTTTATTTAAGGTTATACATTAATGTATATACAATGTATCCGTGTCATATTCGTGATGAAAAATCCCTCTTTTTCGTTGATTTATTAACCAACACCATAAAAATACTAGAGGCGGGCAATGGTGACATGTGAATGGGGCCAACGTTGAAATTTTTTCAAACTGTATCTGTATTCATTGAAATTTGACCTGGATAGACTATTCACATGACTTAACGATATGGGAGGGTTTCTGGACTCAAATTTCACTCACACACCCACTTTCTTCCATCATCATATCATCATGTAAACCATAAACCCTATTTTTCATATGTTTTAGTAGATATGTTAATGATTCCAAATTGCATATTTGTATTTAACTCAAGGTCCAAATAGATTGCAAAGTATCAAATTTTAATTTCAATTTGATAAACCAAATATGAAATGAATCCAACCATCATTTGATATCGTTGCAAGAGAGACAAATGTAAATAATCTTGCGACGAATTAGCTATAATATTGATGAAAAACGTTCGTCGATAGTATAGTTAATTCATCGCAAGAATATTGTGTCTAATTTTAATGGTGTTACATGGTTTGCAAGGAGTGTAGGGATTATATTATGGTGCAATGTAGTGTATTCTATAAGAACAATCTCAATGCCTGACAATGAAATGTAACAATTTGACTATTGAATGATAGTGTTATGTCACCCATGGTTAATGAAAGAACTTAAGGTTCTTAGGTCCTATTGAATCTTCTTAGAATTGAGATTTGTTGCATAGTCCTTGAAAAAAGACAAAAGACTTATGTAGCGGATATTAATTTGGTCTTTGTGTGGGACATTTTATGCCATTAATATGTTTTGTACAAAAATAATGGATCTTTGGGACTACACCATGGTCAAGAAACGAGGAACAAGGAACAAGTAACAATTAATGAGGAACGAGGAACATAGAACAAGGAACAAGGAACTGAAAATGTACGAGGACTAGACATCGACAACAATGACCCGTGAATGGGGCCAACGTTGAAATTTTTTCAAACTGTTTCTATATGCACTGAAATTTGTCATGGATAGACTACTCACATGACTTAACGATATGGGAGGGTTTCTGGACTCAAATTTGAATGACACAACCACTTTCTTCCATCATCAATTCATCATGTAAACCATAAACCCTCATTTTCTTTCAAAGTACACAATTTGATTGACGCAATATTTACGTTTTCATCAGTCTTTCTAATTCATTTTTATTTCGTGTTATACATTAATGTATATACAATGTATCTGTGTCATAGTTGTGATGAAGAATCCCTCTTTTTCATTTATTTCTTAATCAACACCATAAAAATACTAGAGGCGGGCAATAGTGACATGTGAATGGGGCCAACGTTGAAAGTTTTTCAAATTGTAACTGTATGCATTGAAATTTGACCTGGATAGACTATTCGTATGCCTTAACGATATGGGAGGGTTTATAGAATCAAATTTCACTCACACACCCACTTTATTCCATCATCATATCATCATGGAAACCATAAACCCTATTTTTCATATGTTCTAGTAGATATGTTAATGATTCTAAATTTCATATTTGTATTTGACTCAAGGTCCAGCTAGCTTGAAAAGTATCAAATTTTAATTTCAAGTTGATAAAACAAATATAAAATGAATCCAATAATCATTTGATATCTTCGCAAGAGAGACAAATGTAAATCTTGCGACGAATTAACTATACTATCGACGAAAAAAGTTCGTCGATAATATAGCTAATTTGTCGCAAGAATATTGTGTCTAATTTGAATGGTGTTACATTTTTTTTCAAGGAGTGTAGGGATTAAATTATGGTGAAATGTAGTGTATTCTATCAGAACAATCTATATTCCAAACCTCAAAATGGATAGTACCATATCTTGTTCATAAGACAATTATTCTTTGTATGTTTCCTTTGTGGTGGCTCAAGCCCTCGCTACACATGATGCCTGACAATGAAATGTAACAATTTGACTATTGAATGATAGTGTTATGTCACCCATGGTTAAGGAAATAAATTAAGGTTCTTAGGTCCTATTTGAATCTTCTTAGAATTGAGATTCGTTACATAGTCCTTGAAAAAAGACAAAAGACTTATGTTGCAGATATTAATTTCGTCTTCGTGTGGGACATTTTATGCCATTAGTATGTTTTGTACAAAAATAATGGATCTTGGGGACAACACCATGGCCAAGGAAATAGGAACAAAGAACAAGGAACAAGGAATGAGGAATGAGGAACACAAAACAAGGAACAAGGAACGAAAATTGTATGAGGACTAGACACCGACAATAGTGACTTGTGAATGGGGCCAACATTGAAATTTTTTCAAATAGTTTATGTTTTCACTGAAATTTGTCATGGATAGACTATTCACATGCCTTAAAAATATGCGAGGGTTTCTGGACTCAAATTTGAATGACACACCTACTTTCTTCCATCATCAATTCATCATGTAAACCATAAACCGTAATTTTCTTTCAAAGTACACAATTTGGTTGACACAAGTTTTAAGTTTTCGTCAGTCTTTCTAATTTATTTTTCTTTAAGGTTATACATTAATGTATGTACAATGTATCCATGTCATATTTTTGATGAAAAATCCATCTCTTTCATTGATTTCTTAATCAACACCATAAAAATACTAGAGGTGGGCAACAATGACATGTGAATGGGGCCAACGTTGAAAGTTTTTCAAACTATATCTATATGCATTGAAATTTGACCTGGATAGACTATTCACATGCCTTAGATATATGGGAGGGTTTCCTGACTCAAATTTCTCTCACATGTCCACTTTTTTCCATCATCATATCATCATGCAACCATAAACCCTATTTTTCATATGTTCTAGTAGATATGTTAATGATTCCAAATTTTTGATGCAGGAGCATCGCCAACAACATCAAGCGAGCCAGCGTGGAGCGGAAGACAGCTAGACAAGCCAGCACAAAATTTGAAAATGCTTTGGAATTGTTGCGCAAGTATTAAATGAGTCAATTAAGAAATGGCGCACTTGTGTATTGTAATGGACCTTGAGCGGATAGCTCTCGTCCTTAGGTAGATAGACGAAATTTAATAGATTTAATGCTGGTAGATAGGATGTTTAAGTCTAGATTTGATAGTTTAGAAGTCCAAGAGGGAAAACGAATATAGACACCCTCATTGTACATTGTAACATTATTGAAGCAGGAGGGCAGGAAGAGCAAGAAGAGAATTATATGAAGAACACCCATGTACAGATATTGAATTAATAGAAGGAAGCTTTGATTCAAACTCATGGTTTGTGTTGTTTTCTCTGTGTGTTGATGTTATGCTCATGAATATTTGCTTTCTTGTTATGCATTTGCTTTTTGTATGCTGTGCATGTAATTTCATGTTTCAACTTGAATTCTGAAAGGGAGAGAGAATGAGGTTCAATTGTTTTTCTATCTGAGCCAGGAGATTCCTGCAAGGGGTGCAGTTGAATTCATCCGCAAGAAGTGCGTTGATGAAGGTTCAGTAGTCTAACTCTTGTTCTCATTCACCTAGAAGCGGAAGTGAGTTGTTGAAGCCGTGCAAGGAGTGCGCAGGATGAAGCAGAAGTCTCAGTTGTGAATCTGAGCAAAGGGAATAAAAGACTGCTGCTGCAGGAGTTGCACAGAGTCGGAAGGATTCAACACTTGGGAAGTTGTTGAATGTTGAGTGCAAGTAGTGCACGCAAGTTCCTCTGAAAGAATCAGAGTGGAAAATCTCAGGAGGTATAGCACCTTCGTGATATTGTTAACACAGAGTGCAGGAGTTTGTGCCGAGGAAAGTTCGAGCAGGAGATGCAAGCGCAGGAATTGGAGAGCAAGTTCTGAGAAGGAACACTTGGCCATTCTCAAGAAGTCTTCAAGGAGGGAGAAATCGACGGTCAGGATATTACAGAGAAGATCGATGAAATCCCGTCAGCCGTTAGATCTTGAAGAGTTGCGTAGGGGTTAAGCCCTAGTGTGCAGAGGAGAAGTCCTGGACGAGTCATCGGGATATTGGAGACTTTGTGGGGTTCAAAAAACCCGAGAGAAGATCCTAGCCGTTGATCTTGGTAGGACACTTGTCAGACACCAGGAAAGGAGTCGGGATTTAACCCATCGTGGATTCCAGGAGTGAAGAAATCGTTGCATCAGGATTCACGATCCACGAAATCCTGACGGAAGTTTTGAACCATCCATCTGCAGGGACACGTGGCAAGAGATCCCGGAGAATCGTATTTTGGGATATCAGGGTTTCAGGAGTCGTGAAACTCTTGCAGAACGAAATCGCGATCCGTGATTTCTCGACACAGTTGGAGCCATTCCATCTTAGGGACACGTGTCCGAGGATCCAGAGGGGTCGGGGATCGGGGAATTAAAAGTCCCGTGTACATGACAACGAGAATCGCGATATCCTGATATGTGATTTCCTGACGGGGTTAAGGATCGTAGTGGAGGACAACTGTTGGAAGTTCAACCCTCGCAGGGAGTCAACACCAAGTGGCATCAGTGCATAGAGTGTCGGGAGTTGGAAGCCCGAGGGTATGGCATCATGAGTAGCGAAGTCGCGATAGTGCGAAGCCGCGATAGAACAGAAGTCCCGATAAGGTGGGAGAAGGTCAGCGTTGACTGAGCCATCGGGAGTCGGGGATCCATGAGGATAGTGGATCACGACAGCACAAGTGTCGATTTCTCGACGAGGAAATTCCCGATAAGAGCAAGGAACACGTGGGTGCATATTCATCGGGGTTCGGGGATTTGTGAGACCTAATCCCAGAAGTTTAAGACTCGCGATCACGCGAGGTTCGATTTCCTGGTAAGACAAAGGGAGATCATAAGGAGATCCCTGTGGGTACTGGAAGTCCTGATAAGGGATTTGAAGAGTGTTTCAACTCTTCGGGCCAAAGAAAGAGAAGGTCTTGTGGGAGCGGACGTGCCCTGGGTGGCGCATTTGTGCCAATTTCATATTTGTATTTGAATCAAGGTCCAACTAGCTTGCAAAGTATCAAATTTTAATTTCAAGTTGATAAACCAAATATGAAATGAATCCAAGCATCATTTGATATCGTCGCAAGAGAGACAAATGTAAATAATCTTTGTCAGTAGAGTTCAAGTTCCTCCTACTTGGACTACATATAGACTTCAACTCCGCTTCAAAGTCCTTGTCGTGTGTGCATTGGAAAGTCAACAAGGATTTATATCCTAGAGTCTAAGCAAGAGAGTCAATCCAAAAAACAAGGGTTTCTACAAAGGAACTAGTCATAAAAATCCAAGTCTAAATTATCAAGATAATTCTCTAGCATAAGCATACTAGAATGGTTGGTTTCTTTTCTCCAATATTTGAACCCAATTTATACTATCACAAGTTGGTTAAGTTTGTTGGAAATAATAATTAGGGTTGTACAATTGCACGGATCTCGTAAACCTTAGGAGTGCATAATTAATGCTCATTTTTTACTTTTTACAATTTTTGGAAGACACCTTTCTTTCTTAAAGGAAAGACATGGGTACCAGAGCATTTCTCAAAGGAAGAATGTCGGTATGAGGAAAAACAAAATTTAACATATGATTAACAAACTCCTTTCCAATGTTCCCCTAGTCAAGGATTCTATTATTTTTTTATTTTGAGGGCCTTAATATGCTTAAAAAATTCCTTGGGAGTCATAGATTTGGAAAATCTCATAGTAGGCTTCTCAAATGTTTTAAGCCAATGGAACCCAACTTTGATTTGGGACCCCCTTATTTTATATGTCTCATCAACCTTTAGTGTTTGTCATTTTTTGGTCAGTTTTTATTCACTGAAGGGATAAGATGAGGCATTATTGAAACTTCCTTGAGCTATTAAAATATTTCCTTTTGTTTTATTCTTCTAAATGTCACCAATTATCTACCATAACATCTCAGGAAGGCAATGATTTTTCTAATGGAATATTCCCACCAAAGAATTCAACCATTGTCCACTCGGGAACTTGGACTTAGGTTCCATATTATTTTGATAGCTTCAACACATGATTTGTGCTTCAAATTAGAGATGTTCAACTTGAATTAAGAGTTCAACACCTTGGGCTTTCAAATCCCTAGGAAATGGAGAAAAATATCAACTAGTGATTAGATAAGGTGATATATCCCACTACCTAAACTAACCATATTCTAGCATGGTGAAAGAAGAAGAATAATTTATGCTTTATCTAATATTTTCAAAACCTACTTGTTTGTCTTTTTGGAATATACCAACTGAACCAAAGCCCTGGTGAATTTTTGTACATAATTTGGCCAAATTACTCAAAGTGTTGAATAAAGTTTAAACCTAGTAACTCTAACTCTTAGAAACACAAAAATCAATTCCATAAGAAAAATATCTTACTCTCTAAACCATGGATGTTTGATAGGGGTTAGTAATCCCCCAAAAATTCCATGATATTATCTTCATTGGAAACCTTAAAAAAAAACCGCCTCCTTGCTTTTCCACTCAAAAAGTGTCAAACAGGTTTTGAGGATTCACAATATGCATATGGGGTGAGAAGTAATCAATAAAATTCATTTTTATTGGCTTCTTACAAGAGTCACTACACATGGATGTTTGAAAATAAACCAAATTTTGGGGTGGATAACTCCCCCCACTCCCCTATTGAACAACGGGTTAGGAAGTGCTAGGTTGGTCCCCAGACACACCAAGGCTAGCAAGATTCTCTTGGATCAAACCTAGGATGGATATGTAACTAAGATATTATTATAAGCTATAAGAAATAGGTGTTTTACAAATGGAAAACATTGTTGATACTGTTACATATCATGAATGGTATGTATTTCTCAATACTTTTTTTTTTTAACTATTATTTTTTATATGAAATTATATTCACAATGTGTGATGTTAATTGTATGGTTATTAATTATAGGAACTATCATTGTTTTTTCATCGATAACCCTATCGAATATGGTCACCAACCACTTGAGAAGGGGACTTGTTCTTTTGTTTTTTTTCCATGAATAATGGAGATCATACTATGTTTCAAATTCTTGTAAAAAAATAATATAACAAAGTTGTTGTTGTCATATTATCTACCTCTAGGGAATATGGAAGTAAGGATGTAATAGGGTCTTCTTATCTTGGCATTTTGTGGCCACATCAAGAATCATCACAACATTTAGCTTATCTCATACAAAGTGTAAAATCACTTAAAATCTTAAAATACAATACATAGTGATACATATGTGGAGATTCCATTTCATGAGAAAGTTGGGGAAAAGATTGAACTTATCGTTGTGTATTCTAAACATCCTAGGATTGTGAATAAGAAGGATTCATTGGAGTTCACTGTGGAAGGATATAAAAATATTAATAAGGTTGTTCTCTATACATGGAAAACATTTCTAGATTGGTTCTAGCCACTTCATATTCAAGTCAACAATTAGTACAACTTGCTAGTAAATGGCGAGTCAGACAAAATTCATTTTTTATTTATTTGTACAATAGCATAAAACCTCTTCTTTTTGTATATTTATCTTGGGATACCCATTGGGAGCATGTGCATTATTTTTATGGATCAGGATTGATATTAGATTACCCAATTTGGAGTTGTATACAATAACCTTTGAATTTACTGTTGTGTATTCTATACATCCTAGGATTATGAAGAAGAAGAATTCATTGGAGTTCACTGTGGAAGGATATAAAAATATTAATAAGGTTTTTTTCTATACATGGAAAACATTTCTAGATTGGTTCTAGCTAACTTCATATTCAAGTCAACAATTAATACAACTTGCTAGTAAATGGTGAGTGGGACAAAATTCAATTTTTGTTATTTGTACAATAGCATAAAATCTCTTGTTTTTGTAGATTTATCTTGGGATACCCACCAATAGGATTGTGTGCATTATTGTTATGGATTAGGATTGACGATTGGAGTACCCAATTTGGATTTGTATACAATAACCTTTGCATTCAAAATTTGTTATTAGTATATGAAGATCATAGTCATTTTGTTCATTTGCTTGAGATATGTGTTTCTGTATTTCTAGTTGTATTGGCATTGCTATATGTATTATGCTATTTAAGTCTAGAAATGGGAAAACTACCTTAACAATCATTCTTGCATCATCATAAACTTAATCCTATGTGTACATATGACATGGAGTCCTTGTTGGAATTACAAGTTAAATTATAAACTTGTTTAATTACAAAATGCACATTATATATCCCTAATTTTATATAGACTCAATAAAATGAAATCCCTTCCCTAAATATGCACAGCTAAAGGGTTGGTATGCAAAGTTGACATGTCATATTCCAAGAAACATCATTTTACATGCTTAGAATGCATGCAAAGTGCTCAAAATGTTGAGTGTTTACTTAAAAAACTTAATTCTATGGGTAAAACAAGGTACCCAAAACAATATGGCATGGCTATGTAAAATGCATCCCAAACCTCACAAATGCACTTCAGATGAAATATAAAAATATCTAGATGTATTATCTTAGATGGCGAACCATCCTACATTTTCAGAATTAACACTATAGTGCCTAAATACACTATATAGAGATGACAAAATGAATATTTCCTTGTTTTTGTCAATTCAAGAACTGCACACAAGTTTTTAGAAAAATAAAATAAAATTAAATTAAAATGAAAAAATGCACACCCAAGAAAAATACACATGCCATGTATGGAATAAAGCATGAAAATGGTGTATTGCAATGTTCTCAATCTTCCCACATGGTTAGATTTCATTTCATTGACCTAAAAATGTATGTTGTTCCAAAATGTAAAATATTTTGCTAGTAACAAGAAATATAGTCCAGCAATAGAAAAATGAACACTCGAGTATGCACCAACATTTTGATGTAGGATCATCCATGTCTTAAACCACAATCCTCCACAAACCAAAATATTTGGTTTTTTGCATTTAGATTTAGGTTTGTATTGTGGTGTTCTTTGTTTAGCATAAGTTGCCAACAACATTGGTTGTTGAGGTCTAGCATGAAATACAACCATATGGAGAGGTCCATGATATCTTAATACATAATTTCCATATTTCATGTCCTAATTTGAATGCATTTTCTAGCCCCTGTGTGCACTTTCATAACAAATGATGCATTTCTAGAGCTAGTGAAAAACATGTAAATCAAACGAAATGCATATTAAATGATTAATAATTTGTAGATGGAGAATATTTTTGAGAACTTGATCATATGGGGTTGTATTCCACTTGATATAATTCATGCATAAACCATCATATTTCACCATAGGTGATTATGTAATGTCAAGTTTGCATCTTTCTAAGCCACTATGGCTTGATTTGTCCTTCGATATAATGTGGAAATTGTGTGGTATGTTTGCACAACAATAACATTTTTTTTATTTAAAGTGGAAATATAACAATGTATATAGATCAAGAATGTTATAAGGAACACTAAGAAATTTGGAAATCAATATTTTAAGCTTTAAAAATCTTAGGCATTCATTTTGGTAGAAACAAGTTAAAACATGCAAAAACAATGAAATAGCTAAATTGGCAAATTGACAACATGCACCTAGAGATTAGTTTTGAAAATATGTGACATGCATTTTGTAGGA
>JZKD02S1672860.1:714807-731902 GCA_000966675.3 Picea glauca | reverse complement strand
ATTTTATTTTCAGGTCATCTCACTATTTTTGCCATAAATGTTTTTCTGTAATGATTCAGACCTTGAAATTTCTATACCATTGAGGAAACATATCCAATTATCCATGGTAAAAAATTCAGCTTGTGGGTCATTGTATTTTTGGAGTTACACTTCATGGAAAATAGGGTTTGTGGCTAGTCCTGAAACTAGTCAAAAACAGGTGTTTCGGGTAAAAATGTCATAACGTATTCATAAAAGATCCAAATTCAGTCAAAACAAATGTGTTGGTTAGAGTATAGTATGTATTATGTTTTTTAATAGTTTTAGATCTATTCAACAAATATTTTGTGCGGGGCATGATCTACAAGTATGCTCTCTAGAATAAGCCAGATTTTAGCAAGGTATGTTATTTTTGTTATAACTCCTTTTCTGAGAGGTTCCAAGTAGTGAAACCTGGAGGAATTGCATAAAACACATTGAAGAAAATTTTATATCAGTTTCAAATATTTATTCATTACAGGTACAAAGTTATATCATTTCAAGTTAGGGTTGTTGACTAATCCAAAAACTAGTCATGTGAGAAGTTTGATGAAAATGCTAGTCTCTTGTTGTCAAAGTTAAGGAAGGTTTGAAAGCATGTGATCATATACACCATGTCTATTACAGAGTTACAAATCATATTTAGATGATGATGAAGGATTTTAGTTAAGGTACATGTATGGTATAGGTTGATTACTGGTTGTTTGGTACAGGTTGGTGCATGGTTGATGCACTTTCTTATGATACAGGTTGATTACAGGTTGAGTTACAGGTTGATGCATGGTTGATGCATGGTTCAGATTTATTGGTACAGGTTTACAATGGTATATCTCACAGTGATAGTGTGACAGTGGTTCCATCATTCTACTTCTACTTTAGGGTGGCAGGATGGGGCAAGGATAGGTGGTTGTAGCCACCTTCTGGTTGTAGCCGAAGAACATAAAGGGATGTAGCCACCTTCTGGTTGTAGCCGAAGAACATAGGGGGTTGTAGCCTCCTTCTGGTTGTATCCAGAGAATTGGGGATTTGGAGCTTCCCTTAGGTTGTAGCCTGAGAAACTAGGGGGTTGGAGCCTCCTTTTAGTTGCAGCTGGAAAAAAAAGGAATTTGGTGCTTCCAATGAATGTAATTCTTCAAGACATATAAGAAAAAGCATTTCGTGGTTTTCTCCCGATTTGGGTTTCCACGTAAAACACTGGTGCACTGTGTATGTGTGTGATTGTTTATTTCTTACTGCTCATTATTGGATAATAATTCTACATTGATGTAACATTTGAAGAAAAATGATTATAATTACGCTATAATTACGCTATTCAGTAATCCAACAAGAACCTAGAGTGAGGGGTGCTCTAGCTAAAATCCTATGCCAGGAATCCAACAGAGACAACGGTTCCTCAAACTGAGTCTCATTTTTTCGTTTTATGCCCAGTTGCAAGTCACATCCCAAACCATTTCGGGGACTCTTGGCCAATTTCGGCTCAGGGCATAAAAACCTAACAGAGCAAAATTTTTGAGTTCTGTGAGATGCTGCAAGATTGTTTAGGCATGGACTAGGTGACTATATTTTCCATCTTCTCCCGAGGCACGATTTCGTAAATTGGACCCCTTAATCCAAGTGTTGGTTTGCTTCAAACTGATCAAAACACTATTTCTCAAAATCAATGAGTAAAGCAACTTCCGAGGAATGGCACCCGAGAGTGATGGGTGCTCTAGCTGAAATATTATCCTAGGAATCCATCAGAGTCGACGGTTCCTCAATCCGAGTCTTGGCTTTCATTTTATGCCTAGTTGCAAGTCACATCCCAAACCATTTCGGGGACTCTTGGCAATTCATCCTCGGGGCATAAAAGTCTAATGGAGCAACATTTTTGAGCTCCATGAGATTTTGCATGTGTGTTTATACATTGAATAGGTGACCACATTGTCCATTCTCTCCCGAGGCATGGTTTCGTAAATTGGACCCCTAAATCCAAATGTTGCATTGCTTCTTACTAAGCAAAGCACTAGTTATCGAAATCGATGAAAAAAACAACTTCCGAGGGGTTGGAACCGGGAGTGAGGGGTTCTCTAGCTAAACTCCTATGAAAAGAATCCAACAGAGATGACAGTTCTTCAAATCAAGTCTTGATTTTCATTTTATGCCTAGTAGCAAGTCGCATCCCAAACCATTTTGGGGACTCTTGGCCAATTCCTGCTCAGGGAATAAAATACTAATAGGGCAACATTTTTGAGTTCCGTGAGATGCTGCAAGATTTTTTAGGCATGGACTAGGTGACGAAATTATCCATTTTCTCCCGAAGCATGGTTTCTTAAATTGGCCCCTTAATCCAAATGTTGCATTGCTTCAAAATGAGCAAAACACTAGTTGTCGAAATCAATGATTAAAGAAACTTCTGAGGCATGAAACCCATGAGTGAGGGGTTATCTAGATGAAATCCTATCCCAGGAATCCATCAACGTCGACGGTTCCTCAATCCGAGTCTCGATATTCATTATATGCCTAGTTGCAAGTCGCATCCCAAACCATTTCAGGGACTCTTGGCCAATTGCTCCTGAGGGCATAAAAACCTAATGGAGAAACATTTTTGAGTTCCGTGAGATGTGGAAAGATTTTTTAGGTGTGGAATAGGTGACTGCATTTTCCATCTGCTCCCGAGGCACGGTTTCGTAAATTGGACCCCTTAATCCAAATGTTGGTTTGCTTCAAACTGAGCAAAACACTAGTTCTCGAAATCAATGAGTAAAGCAACTTCCGAGGCATGGCACCAAGGAGTGATGGGTGCTCTAGATGAAATCCTATCCCAATAATCCATCGGAGATGACGGTTCCTCAATCCAAGTCTCGATTTTCATTTTAGGACTTGTTGCAATTTGCATCCCAAACCATTTCGGGGACTCTTGGCAATTCATCCTCGGGGCATAAAATCCTAACGAAGCAACTTTTTTGAGCTCCATGAGATTTTTTATGCTTGTTTAGGCATGGAATGGGTGACCACATTGTTCATCTGCTCCCGAGGCATGTTTTCATAAATTGGACCCCTAAATCCGAATGTTGCATTGCTTCTTACTAAGCAAAGCACTAGTTATCGAAATCGATGAAAAAAACAAAATTTGAGGGATTGGAACCGGGAGTGAGGGGTGATCTAGCTAAAATCCTATCCCAGGAATCCAACAGAGATGACGGTTCCTCAAACTGAATCTTGGTTTTCATTTTATTCCCAGTTGCAAGTCACATCCCAAACCATTTTGGGGACTCTTGGCCAATTCCCGATCAGGGCATAAAAGACTAACAAAGCAACATTTTTGAGTTCCGTGAGATGCTGCAAGCTTGTTTAGGCATGGAATAGGAGACCAAATTATCCATCCTCTCCTGAGGCATGGTTTCATAAATTGGCCCCTTAATCCAAATGCTACATTGCTTCAAACTGAGCAAAACACTAGTTGTCGAAATCAATGATTAAAGTAACTTTTGAGGCATGGCACCCATGAGTGAGGGATGCTCTAGATGAAATCCTATCCCAGGAATCCATCGGATTTGATAGTTGCTCATCCAAGTCTTGATATTTGTTATATGCCTACTTGCAAGTCGCATCCCAAACCATGTCAGGGACTCTTGGCCAATTGCTCCCAAGGGCATAAAAACCTAATGGAGCAACATTTTTGAGTTTCGTGAGATGTTGCAAGATTGTTTAGGCGTGGACTAGGTGACTATATTTTCCAAGTGCTCCTGAGGCACGGTTTCGTAAATTGGATCCCTTAATCCAAATGTTGGTTTGTTTCAAACTGAGCAAAACATGAGTTCTCGAAATCAATGAGTAAAACAACTTTCAAGTCATGGCACCCGGGAGTGAGGGGTGCTCTAGCTGAAATCCTATCTCAGGAATCCATCGAAGTCGACGGTTCCTCAATCTAAGTCTCATTTTTCTTTTTATTCCCAGTTGCAAGTCGCATCCCAAACCATTTCGGGGACTCTTGGAAATTCATCCTCGATGCATAAAATCCTAATGGAGAAGAATTTTTTAGCTCCATGAGATTTTGCATGCTTGTTTAGGTATGGACTAGGTGACTACATTGTCCATCCTCTCCCGAGGCATGGTTTCATAATTTGGACCCCTAATCCAAATGTTTCACTACTTCTTACTCAAAAAAGCACTAGTTATCAAAATCGATGAAAAAAACAACTTCCGAGGGGTTGGAACTGGGAGTGAGGGGTGCTTTAGCTAAAATCCTATGCTAGGAATCCAACAGAGATGACGGTTCCTCAAACCAATTCTCGGTTTTTGTTTTATGCCTAGTTACAAGTTGCATCCCAAACCATTTCGAGGACTCTTTGCTAATTCCTGCTTAAGGCATAAAAAACTAACAGAGAAACATTTTGGAGTTCCGTGAGATGTTGCAAGATTGTTTAGGCATGGACTAGGTGACCAAATTATCCATCCGCTCCTAAGGCATTATTTCGTAAATTTGACACTTAATCCAAATGTTGCATTGCTTCAAATTGATCAAAACACTAGTTGTCAAAATCAATGATTAAAGCAACTTCTGAGGCATGGAAACCATGATTGAGGGTGATCTAGATGAAATAATATCCCAGGAATCCATCAGAGTCAACGGTTCCTCAATCCGAGTCTCGATATTCGTTATATGCCCAGTTGCAAGTCGCATCCCAAACCATTTTGGGGACTCTTAGCCAATTGCTTCTGAGGGCATAAAGACCTAACGGAGCAACATTTTTGAGTTCTGTGAGATGCTACAAGATTTTTTAGGCGTGGACTAGGTGACTATATTTTCCACACGTTCCCGAGCCACGGTTTCGTAAATTGGACCCCTTAATCCAAAAGTTGGTTTACTTCAAACTAAGAAAAACACTAGTTCTCAAAATCAATGAGTAAAGCAAATTCCTAGGCATGGCACCCAAGAGTGATGGGTTCTCTAGATGAAATGCTATCCCAGGAATCTATCGGAGTCGACGGTTCCTCAATCTGAGTCTCGGTTTTTGTTTTATGCCCAGTTGCAAGTCGCATCCCAAACCATTTCGGGGACTCTTGACAGTTCTTCCTCGGGGCATAAAATCATAACAAAACAACATTTTTGAGCTCCATGATATTTTGCATGCTTTTTTAGGCATGGACTAGATGAACACATTGTCCATCCACTCCCGAGGCATGGTTTCGTAAATTGGACCCCTATATCCAAATGTTGCATTGCTTCTTACTGAGCAAAGCACTAGTTATCGAAATCAATGCAAAAAACAACTTCCAATGGGTTGGAACCGGGAGTGAGGGAACCTCTAGCTAAAATCCTATGTCAAGAATCCAACATAGATGATGGTTCCTCAATTTGATTCTTGGTTTTTATTTTATGCCTAGTTGCAAGTTGCATTACAAACCATTTCGGGGAATCTTGGTCATTTCCCACTCATTCCATAAAAGACTAATGGAGCATCATTTTTGAGTTCCGTGAGATGCGGCAAGCTTGTTTAGGCATGGAATAGGGTGACCAAATTATCCATCTACTCCCGAGGCATTATTTTGTAAATTTGACCTTTAATCGAAATGTTGCATTGCTTCAAACTAAGAAAACCACTTGTTGTCGAAATCAATGATTAAAGAAACTTCCGAGGCATGACACTCATGAGTAAGGGGTTCTCTAGATGAAATAATATCCCAGGAATCCATCGGAGTTGATGATTCCTCAATCCGAGTCTCGATAGTTGTTATATGCCCAGTTGCAAGTCACATCCCAAACCATTTTGGGGACTTTTGGCCAATTTCTCCCAAGGGCATAAAAACCTAACAGAGAAACATTTTTGAGTTCCGTGAGATGCTGCAAAATTGTTTAGGCATGGAATAGGTGACTATATTTTCCATCCGGTCCCGAGGCACGATTTCATAAATTGGACCCCTTAATCCAAATGTTGGTTTGCTTCAAACTGAGAAAAATAGTAGTTCTCGAAATAAATGAGTAAAGCAACTTTCGAGGCATGGCACCCAGAAGTGATGGGTGCTCTAGCTGAAATCTTGTCCTAGGAATCCATCAGAGTCGACGGTTCCTCAATCCGAGTCTCTATTTTCATTTTATGCCCAGTTGCAAGTCGCATCCCAAACCATTTCGGGGACTCTTGGCAATTCCTCCTCCGGGCATAAAAGCCTAATGGAGTAGAATTTTTGAGTTCCATGATATTTTGCATGCTTTTTTAGGCATGGACTAGGTGACCACATTGTCCATCCACTCCCGAGGCATGGTTTCATAAATTGGACCCCTAAATCCAAATGTTGCATTGCTTCTTACTGAGGAAAGAACTAGATATCGAAATCGATGAAAAAAACAACTTCTGAGGGGTTGGAACCGGGAGTGAGGGGTGCTCTAGTTAAAATCCTATGCCATAAATCAAACAAAGAAGATGGTTCCTCAATCTGAGTCTCGGTTTTTGTTTTATGCCCAGTTGCAAGTCGCATTCCAAACCATTTCGGGGACTCTTGGCCAATTCCTGCTCAGGCCATAAAAGACTAACGGTGCAACATTTTTGAGTTCTGTGATATGCTGCAATATTTTTTAGGCATGGAACATGTGAAAAAATTATCCATCTTCTCTAGAGGCATTGTTTCATAAATTTGACCCTTAATCCAAATCCTGCATTGCTTCAAACTGAGCAAAACACTAGTTGTTGAAATCAATGATTAAAGCAACTTCCGAGGCATGGGACCCATGAGTGAGGGGTTCTCTAGACGAAATCCTATCCCAGGAATCCATCGGAATCGATGGTTTCTCAATTTGAGTCTCTATATTCGTTATATGTCCAGTTTCAAGTCACATCCCAAACCATTTAGGGGATTCTTGGCCAATTTCTCTTGAGGGCATAAAAACCTAACGGAGCAGCATTCTTGAGTTTCATGAGATGCTGCAAGATTTTTTAGGCGTGGACTGGGTGAATATATTTTCCATCCGCTCCTGAGGCATGGTTTCATAAATTGGACCCCTTAATCCAAATGTTGGTTTGCTTCAAACTGAGAAAAGCACTAGTTCTCGAAATCAATGAGTAAAGCAACTTTCGAGGATTGGCACCTAGGAGTGAGGGGTTCTATAGCTGAAATCTTATTACAGGAATCCATTGGAGTCAAAGTATCCTCAATTTGAGTATCGGTTTTCATTTTATGCCCAGTTGCAAGTCGCATCCCAAACCATTTCAGGGACTCCTTGCAATTCCTCCTCAGGGCATAAAAGCCTAACGGAGCAACATTTTTGAGCTCCATGAGATTTTTCATGCTTGTTTAGGCATGGAATAGGTGACCACATTTCCCATCCTCTCTCAAGGCATGGTTTCGTAAATTGGACCCCTAAATCCAAATGTTGCATTGCTTCTTACTGAGCAAAGCACTAGTTATTGAAATCGATGAAAAAAACAACTTCTGAGGGGTTGGAACCGTGAGTGAGGGGTTCTCTAGCTAAAATCCTATGACAGGAATCCAACAGAGACGATGGTTCCTCAATCAAAGTCTCGATTTTCATTTTATGGCTAGTGGCAAGTCGCATCCCAAACCATTTCGCAGACTCTTGGCCAATTCCCACTCAGGGCATAAAAGACTAACGAAACAACATTTTTGAGTTATGTGAGATGCTGCAATCTTGTTTGGGCATGGACTAGGTGACCAAATTATCCATCCGCTCGTGAGACATTGTTTCGTAAATTTGACCCTTAATCCAAATGTTGCATTGCTTCAAACTGAGCAAATCAATGAGTAAAACAACTTCCGAGGCATGGCACCCATGAGTGAGGGGTTCTCTAGATGAAATCCTATCCCAGTAATCCATCGGAGTGGATGGTTCCTCAATCCGAGTCTCGATATTCATTATATTCCCAGTTGCAAGTTGCATCCCAAACCATTTTGGGGACTCTTGGCCAATTTCTCCTGAGGGCATAAAAACCTAATTGAGTAGCATTTTTTAGTTCCATGAGATGATGCAAAATTTTTTAGGCATTGAATAGGTGACTATATTTTCCATCCCCTCCTGCAGCACAGTTTCATAAATTGGACCCCTTAATCCAAATGTTGGTTTGCTTCAAACTGGGAAAAACACTAATTCTCGAAATCAATGACTAAAACAACTTTTGAGGCATGGCACCCGGGAATGAGGGGTGATCTAGCTGAAATCCTATTCCAGGAATCCATCGAAGTCAATGGTTCCTTAATTCGAGTCTCGAATTTTGTTTTATGCCCAGTTGCAAGTCGCATCCCAAACCATTTCGGGGACTCTTGAAAATTCATCCTCGGGGCATAAAAGCCTAACGGAGCAGCATTTTTGAGCTCCATGAGATTCTCCATGCTTGTTTAGGTATGGACTAGGTGACCACATTTTCCATTCGTTCCCGAGGAATGGTTTCGTAAATTGGACCCGTAAATCCAAATTTTCCATTGCTTCTTACTGAGCAAAGCACTAGTTATCAAAATCGATGAAAAAAACAACTTCTGACGGGTTGGAACCGAGAGTGAGGGGTTCTATAGCTAAAATCCTATGCCAGGAATCCAATAGAGATGAAGGTTCCTCAAACCGAGTCTCAATTTTTGTTTTATTCCCAGTTGCAAGTCGCATCCCAAACCATTTCGAAGACTCTTGGCCAATTCCCACTTAGGACATAAAAGAGTAACGAAGCAACATTTTTGAGTTTCGTGAGATGCTTCAAGTTTGTTTAGGCATGGACTAGGTGACCAAATTATCCATCTGCTCTCGAGGCATGGTTTTGTAAATTGGACACCTTAATCCAAATGTTGCATTACTTCAAACTGAGAAAAACACTAGTTGTCGAAATCAATGAGTAAAACAACTTCCAAGGCATGGTACCTGGGAGTGAGGGGTGATCTAGCTAAAATCCTATCCCAGTAATCCATCGGAGTGGATGGTTCCTCAATCCGAGTCTGAATATTCATTTTATGCCTAGTTGCAAGTCGCATCTCAAACCATTTCAGGGACTCTTGGCCAATTGCTCTTGATGTCATAAAAACTAACTAACTACATGTCTCTATCAACTAACTACTATATCTTACTGCCTTGAAAAACGACTGCACCAGTTTCAACTGCACATTGAGTTTAAAAACCACTACTTCCTACACAAAAGTGTGGGTTGCACTATTGTTAACCATCGCGATAACTAACTTATTCTTCAACTTGGATTGAACAAAACTAATATTTGTATAGTTCTACTCTTTGATTGAACAAAACTAATATTTGTATAGTTCTACTCTTGTATTGAATAAAACTAATATTTGTATAGTTCTACTCTTGGCTTGCCTTCGCCATATTTCCAACTAAAGAACCCAAGATTTTCAACACACCAATTGATGGTAGGGTTTCTTACTCCATAGCATTGACCCTCATATTCAATGGACATTTCTTATAATAATTCTAATTTGCACAAATCCAACAAACAACAACCTTACTACTATTTTTTTCTTAGATCCATATAATAAATTTATCATGCCCTTAGTGTTATCACATTAATATGTCCTTAATATGTCCAAAATCAAGAGGGATAACACATTAAATTAGGTGGTTGACCACTAAGATTGGTAATTGCAGCCTAGTCTAATTGTGCATCCAAAACTAAAGATATACATTTTTTATTTAGAACTTTGAATATAGAAAAAAATGTTCATAAATTAGAACTAGGATGATGATGAACTACTAACTAACAACACATGCACATGCAACTGAAGGTACAACCAAACAGGTACATGTCAGATATCTCTTCGTCGAGTGAGGAAAGCTTAAGGACAAATAGAGGATGAAAATGTAACTGCATATAGTATATATGATAGAAAACAAGGACTAGAGGTGAAAAAGTCAGAATGAAAGTTTGTAGACGCATGAAATTTTTTCTTGCCGAAGGAGGATCATGCTCTTATGATGATGAGAGCATAGGAGACATAGAGGTTCCACTCAGGTATAAGCATCTAGTGAAACAATGGGTACCTAAGGCACTACCTCCTATAGATGTTGACTTCGTTGTCAACAATAGGACATATCGCATTGCACCATCCTCCCTACATGGGTTGGGGCTATTTTCCATGGATGGAATAATTGTAAAATACAATACAGTAACTGAATTGATGGACTATGTTGGACCATGTTACAATTATAATGATTGGATGCAGTTGGTCTGGTACATGAGAAGTATGCAGAGATATGCACTCATCACAAATTATATACAACTAATAAACAAGGATAAAAATAAGGGAGCCACTATCTATATTGATGGAAGGCCTAAATCTTCTAGCAATATCACAGGGTTTATAAACAACACATGACCCAGGAAAACAAACAAACAACCGAATTGCATATATGAGGGACATGAAGAGAATCAAGTAGTCTTGTGCGCAATAAAAAAGATAGCTCCCGAGGAAGAGTTATTAGTGGATTACCATTTGAATTGAATAGAAATAATGACTAATAGTGTGTAGGTTCTTATGCAACACCTCTTTAATAAAACTCTACTTATTGCATTATATTTTTTTACTATGTTTAACATTGTTGTAAATATTATCTTTAACATTGTTTTTTTTTATCATTGTCAATTTTTTAAATATTTGGGGATTCTAATTATATTATAATGTGGAAAGATGATCATGGAATAGGGTCAACCACAGAACATGTAAATGATTATCAATTTCCACTTTCATTTTATGTTGTTTTTATTATTTTCTTATATAATTTTATTGAAATAACATTGTTTTTGTTGAAATTATATGTAGTCCGAAGGCCATGTTGATCATGATTCCGCTGATGAGGAGGGGTTTGATCAGAAGGTATTAATAAAAAAAAAGATCATTAAATCTAACAAGGAACTTGCTAGCTTCTTAGACCGTCTAGATCAAATTCTCAATGTCAAAGCAAAGATCAAGCTCCTTATGTCACAACTTAACACATAAATTTAAACTGTTTTTTTTAATGTAATCATATGTTCAATTATGATACTTTGTTCTTTAACTTTTACATTATCTCACGAAAAAATATTTTCTTTTATATAAAGACATTTTTGGAGCTTGTTCAGCTTGGTGTTGGTAGTAGTGATGCTACAAAGACGCTATAGAGTCTGGATGTGGGCGGTCATATAGTTGCTAGAGTACTATTTACTTCTCCATCTTCCACACCTAATTTAGATATGAGCCATGACATGCGCCGCTAGACATCCACACCTCGATCAGAGTCTAGAGATGAGGATCATGGTGATGTGGTTGAGATGGTTGCATTTCCTAGAGCTAGACATGTGACAAGCACGAGGACCCTTCCGTGCATATTTTTGGTCGACGATAATGGACTTCCATTAAAACAATCAAGACTCCCAGGTAGTTTTAATTCATATTTTAATCATTTAATGTTGTCCTTCTCATACAAAAATCATCTAAATTATTAATCTTAAATTAATGATCATATCTTTTTGTGTGTAGGAAACGACCTTTTTTATAGGCACCTAGAGAGAAAGGCCTTGTTTATTTTTGGGGAAACCTTGTGCATGAGGTGGAATTGCCAGGATTCCAACCTCAAAAAGGAACTTATGGATTATCTTGAAGGCCTCTTTGGAGTAGACACATTCAATAAAAAAACGGTCACCTCTGCAGCAGGTGAATATTTAAAATATACCCGGGATGTTTATAGACGAATCTTGGCAGGAAATCCTAGGTATGAGTGTCCTCCCTCAATTCTAGAGGGGGAGTGGAAGGCGATCATTGATGATGCAAAAGAGAATATTTTGAAAAAATTAGAAGAACAAATAACTGGTACACCAAGGTAAATTACAATATTTTGATTTCAATACCAGCTTTATTTTTCTTTAGATCTAAATAAAAGTGTGGTTATATATAACATACTTGAAAATTTTGATGATAGGTTGCCTGACACTTCGAAGGAAACCAAAGCAAGGATTTCCAAACATGGCCAACACAAGCTAGGTCAGGGTGGCTACTCGAGGTTACAGTCATGAATTGTAAGTACCCAAACATCTTAAGAATATTATTTGTATCGCCTTACAACTTTTAGGTAATTGCAGCCAAAAACATTAAAAAACCATATTCATATGCAATGTAGGGCGACGACTTTGGAACTAAAACAATGGGGGAAGACCTCCAACTTGGTTACAAGTATGGTTATAAAGCCATGGTTGATCGTAGGAAAAGAATGGGGTAGACCCCAAGATCCAATTTGCAGGATAAGGTAAATAAAAATCAATCCACATTAACCTTTCATTACTTATAAAATACGTAAATGTTTGATATCGTCCATAATTTAATTTCTTACTTTTTTTTAATCAGGGGAGAAGCACTATCAACGAAACCATTAGTACTGGACAACATAACATTGATAGTGCAATGCAGCCATAAGATCATAGTGCTCTCCAGTAGCCCCATCCCAGTGAGGTGCAGCCCCAAGATGTTCTTGTGACTGAGGCCCACGATGGTAAAATGTCTATATATTAATCATATACTTAATAATTTTGTACTTATAAATTTTCATGTTTCAATGGCAGAGAATGTCATAGTTGATCCTCCTCAACCTGAAGATCAGGTGAACAGGCTGGCAACCATTTCAACGGTGATGACTAGCGGACCAGGTAAATAATTACATTGTAGAGTTTTTCTTTAATATTAATGAACTACTTCAATGATATTTAAAAATTGGCCATATAAATTTAATATTTTTTATTTTTGTAGGTGATGGCCCCTCACAACAACATCCATGTCATGGGTACAAGACCAGATGTACTCGACGTGAAAGGAATGAAACAACATCAGCTGCTGAAGAGCACCCAGTAAACGAAGACATGGAGATGGATGAATTACTTAAGACCCGGAAAGCACAAAAGAAGACTAAAAGAAATTCATGAGTTCATGTAATAATTTTATAAGACAGTTAGATGTACATTATATAGCTGAACATGTAATGATGCATATAATGCATTGACATTATGGGTACTTTTTCATCTGATAATATATACAAGGCTATTTCTATGGCTTGTATATATATGTGAATGTAATTTTGTTATACACTTAATGATAATTTCAGCTTCTCTTATAAGACTTGGTATATATTGATTCAATACTCTTTGATTCAAGACGTGAGAATGCAAGAAAGACCTGGTGCCTTGTGCTTGGGCTATGGAGTCTAGGCAACAAATAGAACTTGAATATGCAATATGCAACTTCCAAAATCTTGTGACATGATATATTCAACTTTGAAAGTCTTGTGACATGTGACATGTGGCAAGCCTCTTTTTCCAAGCAATGTGCAAACTTTAAACTTGGTGCAACATGCAAAAATAAATTTTTGGGAAGATGCAGTTAATATAATTTTTAAGGATTAAACATGAGGGGTTGGAAATGGCCATGTCAAACATTTTATAATATTTTTTTAGAGCATTACCCCTCTTTTCATTGTGTCTCACATGACAAAGAAACAAAATCACATTGTCATTGCCAATTTATATGTGGAGGGTTATTCAAGGTTTCAAGACTTTCTTCATATTTTCCTACTTTAATCCTCTCATGGTCATGTTAATCCATATAGAGGTCCATGATATAAACACTCATTGTTATAATGTTGACATAAATTMCAATCTTCAMTTTGTCGATTAKAGGGMACAATTTTGGCAACAATTTAATGTTTTTAGTTCCATGAAATTTATTTTGTTTCTTCAACAACATTAAGGATTAAACATGAGGGGTTGGAAATGGCGATGTCAAAAATTTACTCTTTCACACATATGAATCATCTCAATTTTCATGTCTACAATATGTGGAGGGTTATTCAAGGTTTCAAGACTTTATTCATATTTTCATACTTTATTCTTCTCATGGTCATGTTAATCCATATAATGAACACTCATTGTTCTAATGCTGACATAAATTCAAATATTCACTTTGTCGATTAGAGGGCACAATAATGGAAACAATGAGAGAGTTTTTACCACATGTCAACTAATTTGTCCCTTAAAAAAAATTCAATAATGTGCAAGGGAGCACTGTGTCTATGAGAGGTCCTACATGAAAGTAAAAGAGGTCAATATGTAAAAGAGGTCCTACATATTGAAATATTGATAATGATTTCATGAAAGTGTCCTACATATTGAAATACAAATTTGGTGGACCCAACAAACAAATTATTTACCACACTGCCTTTCACACAAAATGACACATCCATCAACAAAGAAATAGATGGGATAGTACGTTGAATTCATTGAGCCAACACAATGGACTCGACAGTTGACTAGGATGGAAATCCATAAAAGCATCCAGAGACAAGCCCTATTAGGGAGCCACAATAATCCTTGAAACTCAAAATAGAATGGAGAAGGCTTTGTTTTTCAGTGCCTCTCATAATGAGCTTCACCAAACTTACAAATCGTGTTTTTTGTAATATATGTTATTACATATATGTGTAGTAGAATATATATTTATGTTTTATTACACATATATGTAATAAAATATATATGTTATTACACACACACACTATAACACATCAAATATGTTATTATAGCCCAACTCCATATTTTGATACTTGACCCACATCCACTTGCAAAGATAACAATAGACTAGACCCTATAATAATAGAGACTTGGGACCCATTTGGATGAGAAGGAGTATGAATTGAGACCCAATTGGCCCACTTACTTAAGTAATTAGATAAATAATAACATAAAGAGAAAACATTATTAACCCCATAAACACTTAACAATCAAGTGCTTTTATAACATATTGTATTTGTAGATGATCCCTTGCTAAGTTGAAATCCTACAATAGGATTTTAACTTAGCCTCGTTGCTACTTTTTATTGCACATCTAACCAAAGTATGCCAATGCCAAGTGCCTTTGGTTGTCTTGGATGACACCATCATTTATTATCAATCCCTATGAAGCACTATCAAAGTGTAGGTTATGCCAAGTATGATTTAGTGTTTGCTAGTATATTGATGATGTGTTAGTGGTGATTTTATCATTGTCATTAGAAATGTTTTAGGGTTTGGTTACTAATACTAAAGGACTTCATTTATACATGAACTAGGTTATAGTCATATAATGACAATGATACTTAATATGATCATGATGGCAATGCCCCTCTTAATAATTATATGGAATATTTTGAATGTTTGGAACTCTTAGGTGGTTATGGTACCTTAGACAGGTTCAATTTTCATTTTCATTTATAATAACCATGCAATATTTGGTGAGGGGGATCAAAATCCTAGGATGTATTGCTTCAAGGATTTACAAAGAAAAAATTATACCACAATGAAATAAGGGTTCCACTTGTGTTAGTTATGGTAGGTTTTGACTTATTCATTGCTAAATCACATTTAATTGATTCAACTAAACAACCTTAAAAATAACATGAATTAGGTTTGATTTCATGATATGTACATGAACATCATAAAAGTTTAACATCATAATATCTCACCTTTAAATATATCACAAATCCTTAGTCAGGTAAATCACATAACTTGACTATGGGATTCTAAAAAGGCATATCACTTGGCTTCCCCTACTAAACTACTAGGAAAGTCAAGGTAAAGGAGAAGTACCCTAATGTACCTTATCTTCTACTAGGTTATCACCAAAACCTTACTATGAAATAATCACCAAAAGCTTAACTCACATACCTTCCTTATAGGTATCCTAACCTTCATTAGTTAGTGAAAGTATATATATAGTTCCTTAACCTAATTTCTAGTATAATAACCCTTATTAGGTATAATGGAAGGGGGTTACCCTATTATAACCTAGTCTCTGTTGCACTTACAAGTAAGCCTCCCTCTTAACACATATATCTCTTTTTCTATCCAAAATTATTTTGGCTCATTTAATTATTTTATTCGATGAAGTATCACACAAAAGTATGATGGATATATCCTTATATTTAAAGACTTGACATTACCTCCTATGTGTTATCCAAAACTCTATCTAGGATTGTCATAAAACTGGAAGTATTCCACTGTCAATGGTGATTAAAGTGTTGATGTCTTGCAATGTTTTTATGACACCTTGCTTTCCACATCCCAAAGAAGCCAAAATATGTTAAGGAATTCCAAAGGAGAATTTCCTTAACATATTTATGACACCTTATTTACTTCAGAGAATTTCCCTTTGTGAAATATTTTCAAGAATATAATGAAATTCATAGGCTATAATATTCTTCCAATACATGCCCCCTTTCTTCAAAAATAAAATATTATTTTTTTTGCTCAATTTTTTTTTTTGTTTTTTAAATAAATCATTGTCGTCACAATTTCGACTGACTATAGAAATCCTATGACGATTTTTCTATACAAACCACGAAAGTGTTCGTCTCAATTGCGAAGAACCATAGAAATCCTGTGACGATTTTTCTATACATACCACGAAAGTGTTCGTCTCAATTGCGACAAACCATAGAAATCCTGTGCTGAATTCGCTATACAAATCACGACAGTGTTCATCTCACTTGCAATGACTGGAACAAATCCTGTGATGAATTTTCTATTTAAATCACGACAGTTTTCGTCTAAATTACGACGACTGGTACAAAGTTTGCGACGAACTTGTTGTACAAACCACGAAAATTGTATAGCGATTTCGTCGCTATATACCCTGTGTTCATCGCAATCGCGACGAACTCTTTGAAAGTTGATTTGTCTCAATTTTTTCAGTTACTTTACCTATATTGTCGAGTGTGCGACGATTTCCCTACTGTGTCGCTCTTTCGACGAATTATTTACTTAGTTGTAGTGGTGACGGTATTTATTTTTTTGTCGCAATTGTGACAATGTCCCTACTGTATTCTCTCTTGCGACGTTAATCAAGGTTCGTCACACATGCCACGTCACATGAAATGACATTTGTGAGACTCACGATTCATCGCAATATCCATGACATAATGTCGCAAGAGCGTCGAAATAGCCGTCGTAAAATGACCCAAATTTGCTAGTGACTTTTGGAGCATTCATCAACTTTATGTCGTAATATGTGCTCATCTAAATATTGTTTTCATTTTTTGTGGATTTACCAAGGTTATTTGTGCTAATAGTAAGAAACCAAACAATTTTTGAAATGGGAA
>JZKD02S1672860.1:677196-692716 GCA_000966675.3 Picea glauca | reverse complement strand
AGAGTCACTTGCTAGCTGTCAAAAGGATATTCAGATATTTGAAAGAAACAATGAACTATGGCCTATGGTATCCTAAGAATTAGAATTTTCAATTATCAGTCTGCTCAGATGTTGATTGGGCTAACTGCATGGATGAAAGGAAAAGCACGAGTGGAGTTGCGTTCTTCTTAGGAGATTCTCTAGTAGCATGGTTGAGTAAAAAGAAAGGTTCCATTTCTTTATCAACTATAGAGGCAAAGTACATTGTTGTTGCTACCTGTTGCACTCAAGTATTATGGATGATTCAGACACTTGCAGACTTGGAGGTAAAATATGTTGCACTGATCCCAATTCATTGTGATAACACTAGTGCCATCAGTGTGTCCAAGAATCCTGTATTCCAATCCAAGACCAAGTATATTCCCATAAAATACCATTTTCTGAGAGAGCAGGTCACCAATCATATTGTTCAGTTCCATTACATTCCAACCATAGAACAAATAGCAGACATCTTTACTAAACCCCTAGCCAAGAAACCATTTGAATATCTCTGACAGAAGCTGGGTGTCATCCAATCTCACACCTAAGAGAGTCCATCCTGTTAGGAGGAGTTTGTATTAATTGAATATCTCATACCTCCAAAAAATACTGCAACAGCTCAGGGGGAACGTGTTTTCTTTGACATTGATGTCAAAGGGGGAGAAAAGAATAGGTTCAAGTGCCTTTTTTTCCATCAATGCCAAAGGGGGAGATTGTTGGCATGTTTTACAAGCAGGGTATGCTTGTCATTGAAGGAAAGTACAACAACGATGATGGCTTGAGTATAGGTATAATGTGTCAGGCAGGCACCAAAAGTATTTTGGGAAGACGCAGCAAAGCAAGCTCATGAAGACCAGAAGAGATAGTGCAGAGGTGCACGCAGAGTGCAAAGTATGCATGTTTTTCATTGATGGCAAAGATCACGACTAACAGCACAACAATGATCACATGGCAAGATCAGAAGCTAAATTCCATTTCAGATATTAGAAACAAAGACTCCATTTCAGAGTTTTGGATACCGGGAGTTGGAGGAGTAAAGAGTCGAGACTCTTCATCATAGGAGTCCTGAAGTGTCGAAATTAAAAACACTGAAATCTCGAAACAAGCACATCAACCGGAGTTTCAGATACCAGGAGTTGGATTCAAGAGTCAAGACTCTTCATCACAGGAGTCCTGAAGTGCCGAAATGCGAAATGCTGAAAATCCTGAAACAGGCACATCAACCGAAGTTTCAGATACCAGGAGTTCTAGGAGTCAAGAGTCAAGACTCTTCATCATAGGAGTCCTGAAGTGTTGAAATGCGAAACGCCGAAAATCCTGAAACAGGCACATCAAGTGGAGTTTCAGATACCAGGAGTTGGAGGAGTCAAGAGTTGAGACTCTTCATCACAGGAGTCCCGAAGTGCCGAAATGAGAAATTGAAAAAGGCGCTAACAAATAAACTCCATTTCGGAGATCGCGACATGGAGCGTCAAGATAACTCTTCACCACAGGAATGTCAAAATGCTGAAATTCCGAATTGTGAAATGGTGAAATAAGCGTGAGACCCATCTTTTATAATTCAAAGGTGCAGGTTAATCATGAATATGATTGAAGGGCTATTGTTGCTCTTCACAGTTAATCAATAAGTGGTGATTCAATTGTTGATGTGGATTTTGGAGGTTCACAATGTAACTTCTAGAAACGACTGATTGTTTCTGCTAGAGGACTCGAAGAGACTTCAGGGTGATCGCTAGAGAAGATGAAGAGTCTCAAGGCATCTGCCAGTGGAATGAAGACTGTTCAGAAGGTGATTGATAGATGGAAGAGAATTGAAGCCTGTAACTACAACAGAGAGGATGAGCTCGACTTTGACAGAGAAGACGAAGAGTCTCGACTGGTAGACAGGCTAAGGAATCTCAGTATAACACCCAGTGATGATGGACACATGGGTTTAACAGCCAGAGAAGCTAAAGAGTTGCAATGATGATCAGGCAAAGCACTCGACATGAAGAGCATACAGAAGCATTGCGCATATGGGATGTAGAAGGTGCACAGAGACTATAAGAATGAAGAACAAAGAAGAGATGAGGGTTTCGGTAGAGAGGAATCACACACGTGGAAATGGATGATGTGTGTAGGAGCTGAAATACACAGAAGAGGCGTAATTCAGAGAATCAAAATAATATGCAGAGCATAATGCACAGGAGAAGCAAAGAACATAGATGCATAGATGAGACAATAAAAGAAGGTTGAAGTGCACTTGTAGAGAAGAGCAGAAGATCAGAAAGCACAAGAAGATGCAGACAGAGAGACACTGATACAGGAGAGCAGAGAAGTGTAGTAGAACAGTGATGAGACTGGTAAGCCATTGATGAACATTATATCACTGTAATAAGTTTCAGTAGCAAAGATTTATATTTCAAGGTGGTAGGGAGGTAATAGGGAGGACGATTGTCCTCAGAGGTTCAAGTGGGTTCTTGAACACGGGGATTTGTAGCTTCCATCTAGTTGCATCCAAAGAAACTAGGGTGGCAGGATGGTGCAAGGGAGAACTGTTGTTCTCTATTATATAGGTTGGTGTCTGTGTGACTAGAAGTTGGTGCTTCCATCCAGTTGGTGCCGGAACACTTAGGGAGTTGTTACTTCCTTCTAGTGGGTGCTAGAGAAACCAGGGAGTTGGTGCTTCCTTCTAGTGGGTGCTAGAGAAACCAGGGAGTTGGTGCTTCCTTCTAGTAGGTGCTAGAGAAAACAAAGAGTTGGTGCTATTAGCAAGTTGCAGCTTGAAAAAAAGAGGTTTTAGCCTCATTATGAGTTGGTTCTCATAAGTATGATAATGTACATAATGTAAAGATTACTTATCGTATAAAGAATAAGAGTTTTTACCCTTTATGGGTTTCCTCAGGAAATATCTGTCTCTGTATATTTCATATGCGTGAATGATGCCAAATGTTCTATTTCTTACTTCCTTGTTTTATTGTGATTGTCATTCAGTGCTCTACAAAGAGTTTAAAATAAGAATAATTGTTTAAGCTCGATAACAACTGATTCACCCCCCCCCTCTCAGTTGTACAAAAAATTAGGCGTTGAGACAGATGGTGCTCAACCAATTCGGAAATTCGACGCTCCAGGGTATTTCCATTCCCGAGTCTCCCACTTCTTGGAGGGCTCCCTCTACTGGATCTAATGGCCACAAGTACTCCTGGAGGGTCTTAGCTCAATGGACCACGTGAATTCACTACTCCGGGACTCTGGGACATTTTGAATATTGAGTCACTCAACTCCTCGAAGTGATATCTACCAAAGTTCTTATGCCATCCTTCCACTGCTTGATCTAACGATTGAGAAATGTGTCGAAGGGATCTTAGATCGATGGCCTTCATGCCTTTGAGACTTCGAGCTTCGACACATTTCACTTGTAGAGAATTGAAAACCCTCGGAGTACCAAGTCTTTGAACTACGAGATATATTGTTGCTTGTCTTCTAGGATCAACAGTCGATATGTAATCTGGCTTTCAGGCCTTCAGGAGTTGTCAACCCAACACAAACTATCACATATTTTTCCTTTAGAGTGACCAATCTCCAGACTACACAATCTATCACTACTTGGCGAAATATTAGAAGTGGACACGTGGCCCAATCAGGCGGGTGACACATGTCATGTTCTAACTAACATTTTAATCCTCCACCAGTTCAAAACTCACTAACATGTGGCAGACATCCCATGTGTCCACATCATACTAAGTGACGTCTGCGAGCCATGTCACTTCGGAATTTTGGGCTTTGGAATATTTTACGCTTTCATTCAGGGGTCGACATCACCTCAATTAACGTCATCATGCCCCACCACTTCGGCTCTTCGGGCTACGGAACTTTGGGCTTCGTTAGTTTCCACACTAGCACACTCCAATTCTTTTGAACTCTGAACTCTCGAACCATTGTAAGATCTATGTCTCACAATCATCCATGCGCATATCTTACGGTCCTCAACACTCTTGAAACCCATCGCTCTCTCCAACGATTGATGGACTTTAGGACTTCGAGAGATTTGACATCAACACATTCCATTTCTCCTGAACGTTGAACTTCTGAACTAGCTGATATGCCAACACATGTCCCTTTTTATGAATGGTCCAGATGAACTCCAGACCCTGGGACTTTGGGAGTTTGCACATTAGCACACTCCATTTCTCCCGAACATGGAACTTCCAAACTAGCCGATTTGTCGACACATGTCCCTTTTGATGAACGGTCTGGATGAACTCCAGACTTCGAGACTTCAGGAGTTTGTGCATCATCACACTCCATTTATCTTGAATGCCAAACTGAAATCGATGGCTCACACTCCTCCCACAACCAACAACTGTGATTATCTATGGCTTCGAATTCAGGGTTTCTCGCTCCAGACGACCCCCATACTCCCGAATATTTTCTAGATCTGATGGTCCTAAACACTCTTGAAATCCACCACTCCATATAATGGTTGATGAGACTTTGGGACTCTGGACTTCAATAGTTCAAGATTTGCATGCCTACCAAGATCGTTGAAGCGACAAATTTACGAAGTATTACCCTTCGCACTTGGCCTCGATCGACGACTAACGATCAACAATATAGATCTGACAAGTGGGACTTAACCTTTCCCAACTTATGGCTTTTCCTTCATCGGAAAACTCCTACGCACTGACCCTCTGATCCAATGATCTATATCTCTCTTGATCCCACAGTGGCAATCTCCCCTAAATTTGGAAGGGAAGATCATGATCCTTTGATCCCTTACAAAGTATCTCCAACATTCTAACTCCTGCATAGACTTCGCAATGCCATTCCTCTTGATCTTTTCAACTTCAAGGTTGGAATTCGATCTCAACCATGAGACTCTGACCAACATGCTTGGCCCATACTAGCCCAGTGTTTCAACCAAAATCTTTGATACCAATCTATAACATACCAAACGACCCACAAGTTAGGCTACGACACTTAAACAAGCTGCAACACACCCAGCCACTAGCAGGTGGGGGCACGCTGCAGTCCCAAGACTTAGTTCTTTGAATGAATCTCGAATTCTAACAACATTTAATCCGAAAACAAGCATGAAAGAACCACATGCATTAATCAAGATCCATACCACAACATAAAAGATATAAACAATGTGGCATGCACAACAAATAGCCAGTAGACAGGCACATTAAAAATGAATATCTCAGAGATAATTAAATACACAACGGAAATAAACATTACATAGAAAAAATAGAGAGCACTTACCTTTGTAAGTAAACGTTCACCAACTGGCTGCAGACCAAGGACGTTCCTCCCAACCATAAACATTGTTTTTCATTTACTTTGAATAAAAGGTCACCCCTGAACCAGGTCTATGAATCCACAAGGACGAGTCCTAGGCCAAGTATAAACACACAACAGTTGGATAGGTAGCTCTCAGGTTTCCCAACCTTACAACAAATCCTAATTTCTAGCTCTCTTTCCCCCTCAACCTTTGCAACCCCAAGAAATGAACACCCTTCTCTGCCATGCAATCCCTGAGGCTGTTCCACTTCTCTCCAGGGATCCATTTCTACTAGTCAGGAAATATCCCTACTGGAAACTCCAAGGACTCTCAATTGTGGACACATCCATCCTAACTGCCATCAAGCTCATGCACACATGAATCCATTCCCTCCTAGAATGATCAATAAATCATTACAACCATTCAATGATGCCTCTCCTCTTACTTCCATTCATTTCCATGCTCATCCTAAGAGAACACGAACTAGCAGTAGTGAGTGAAGAGGACGAAGAAAAAGAGAACAAGGGGAAGAAGATGAACTAAGGTAATAATGATCCCCTAACTTCACCCCAAGACACCCTCATGCAACCATTCATATCCATGCACAGACCAAGAGAATATGAATGCAGCAAGAGTGTGGCTCTCAGAAAATGAAGAGTGGAAAAGGTGTAACAATGAATGAATAAGAACAAATGAACCCCCACCCAAACCAAAGATGGGTTTATATAATTACTTGGAAATCAAGAACCACATGGCCTCCCGCAAGATGCTCATGTGACCCCTTTTTCTCCATAAAATCAATTATGGGTAAATAAAATAATAAGAAGAAGAATTAGCCCCTCGAGCCCCCTCTCTCGTGGAATCATAGTGATGCATGAGCATCACCAGCAAGCACAAGTGTGGAGGACCTAGGCGCCCTAGCGCACATTTTGAAATATTTTGAATTTCAAACTGATCAATGTATTAATGTGATATCTGACAAAGATTTTTGAGTTATAAATGTATTTAAATATTTTAAGGCTGAACCATCACATAAAGATGATGGGGAATGTATTTGTTTATGGATCGGACCGCAGTACAGATTTGGAGCTTGCGCTCTTATCTATCTGACACAATATTTATTGAAATAGGCATTAAGTAGTTGATAGCATTTAATTCCATTAAATATAGTGCAGAGTATTTGGAGGGAATAATCGAAGAGCACTTCTTTGTATAAATCTTTGTAATATTTCCCAGTAGGGGTTGTTGTCAAATGTTGTTGATAATTGTTGTAGCGGTTGAATCTAGTATGTGTAGATCGCCATTGTAAGCTAAGAGTTGGGAGATGTAGAGAAAGTTGTATGAACATTAATAGAAGAACATTGTCTTGAGTGTGTAGGGATATGTGTCTATCTGAATGAATGGTAGAGTTTCTGTTATTTTTCTCAATTCTTTGTTATTTCTGTTCTTGAATCCATGATTGCATTTTCTTTTTTGAATGTATGAGTCGTTGTGAGGAATATGTAAGTTTCATTCATTTCTCTTCAGTGAGTGAGTGCAAGGTGTGCATAATGTCTACAAGGAGTGCGTGACCGAGCTTGTTTCAACTCTAAATATCAGAAGGGATAGTGTGATTCAGTCACGAAGGACAGAAGCGGTTGGAGAATAGTAACAAGGAGTGCGAAATCATTCACAGAGGAGTGAGTGTGGATGAAATTTTGTTGCAAAGTGTGCACAGACCAAGAAATTTGACTAAGGGTTGAAGAGATTGTTCAGGGGAACAAATCAGAGAAGGAAAGTTCAAGAGGGAGAGTGGCAGATATCTTCAACAAGACAAGTCCTTGAATTTCTTGTCAAAGCAGTGAATGTGAGATTCATTCTCAGAGGGAGACGAACTATTCAAGACCATTAGATTTGGTGAAGCTGCAAGGAGGAGAACCAGGAAGTATTTCGGTACTTCAGAGGTTCGGCAAGTTGAAAATTTGAAGAAGACCAAGTCACAAAATCTGAAGTTGTGATTCAACCCTAGCCATTGATCGTAGGAGAGCATGTGGCGACGGATCGAAAAATTCGAAAATCAGGAGATTGGAAGTTGTGGGTGAAAGGCCTAGAGTTTTGCGGGGTTGTGAATTTTGAACCAATGTGGAGCCGACGGATCTGAGGAGATGTGTGGTGTGAGTTCAGAGACTTGAAGTTGAGTGCTTCGAGAAGGAGTGAAGAAAGGATTCAGATATCCTCGAAGTTCAAACTGCGAAGGAGGTATACCCACGGTCACAACCGTGGTCACTCACAGAAGAGCCTATGTGTGTGTGGGTAGAATAGTTTCAGGTGCCCGCAGGGACCCAAGGAGTCACTCCGACTCATAAATTCAATCGATCCAAGACTGGGAGGTCAAGAAGCCCTCAGGAGGGAAGGGGGTTTGCACCAGGAGTGGTATCAGAGCTGAATATAGAATTGAATTTTGTAGGGAGGAATATAAACATCAGCACAATGCCACCTAAAAGACGTGTTGATCCACCTATAGCCAACAGAGCTATGGAAATGGAGATGAGAGAACTATGTGTGAGGCTGGATGCCATGGAAACAACACAAATAAGAGTGTCAGATGTTGGAGATGTCACTGAGGCAGAAATGGAAGAAGTAGAAGTTGCAAAAGTTGTAGCTGAGGATACTGCGGAAGAATGCATGTTGAGAGTGGTTGTCAAATTGGGTGCCAGAGCAAAGATTGATATCCCTATGTATGAAGGAAATTTAGACATAGAGGAATTGCTTGATTGGATTCGAGCAATGGATAAGTATTTCGACTATGAGGATGTCGAAGAGGAGAAAAAGGTAATACATGTTGTCACTAGACTAAAAGGACATGTAGCGTTGTGGTGGGATGAACTGCAGGCCGATAGAAGGAGCAAAGGAAAACAAAAAATCAAGAGTTTGGATCAAATGGTAGCCAAGATTAAGGCTAAATTCATACCCAAGGATTACCAGATAAGTTTGTTCAAGAGGATGCAGAACCTGAGATAGAGAGGATTGATTGTCAAGGAGTACACAAAAGAGTTCTATAAATTGAACATTAGAGCTGGACAGAGAGAGAGGGATGAAGAGAAAGTTGCTAGATACATTAATGGCCTGAGATACAAAATTCAATATGAGCTCAGTATGACGAAAGTCAAAATGGTTGAAGATGCGTACCAGATGGTGTTGAAAGTAGAAGAGAAGTTGGCTAGAAAGAAAAGTCAGCAAAACAGGGGTCGGAGCTCGAACAGAGGAAAGGGAGTTGCCCAATATAAGGCACATAATCCCAAAGATGAGGTGGAGAAACCACATAGTCACTTTGAGAGAGGAGGGAGTTCCCGAGGAAGACATAGTGGTGGTAGAAGTTATTTTCCAAGAGGAAGAGGAAGAGGCAAAGGAGGAGAAGTGAGGTGTTATGCCTGCAGAAAGACAAGACATATGTCTTGAGATTGTCCCGAGAGAAAGAAAGGAGGTGAAGCTCACATTTCGGAAGCGCAGAAGCGAGATTTTGAGACAGAAGGTGCAGAGGATGGAAGGCCCTTGATGATGAAGAAGGTTCTTTCGAAGCAAGACCCAGAGTCTAAAAAGCCAGTGCTGAGGAACAATTTGTTTAAGATAGCTTGCAAAACGAAGGACAGGGTTTGCAAGGTGAAAATTGATAGTGGGAGCACTGGAAATTTAGTATCCATAGAGATGGTGGAAAATCTAGAACTGGAAACGACTGCACATCCGACACCATATAAAGTCTCATGGTTGCAGAAAGGTCATCAGGTAACAGTCACTCGACAATGCCTGGTTAATTTTAAAGTAGGAGGATATAGGGATGAGATCCTATGGATTCTTTCATGTTTTGTTTGGAAGACCCTAGAAATATGATAGGAATGTTATTCATGATGGGAGGATAAACACATACACCTTTGAGAAAAATGGTAGGACACATATGTTGTTGTCAATTGAGGAAAAAAAGGTGAAAGAGGAAGCCAGCGTGAGCATACTTCTCATGAGTGGGAAGGAACTCTTGAATGAAGTAAAGCTGGAAAAGGAGATGTAGTTTGTTGTAGTGAGGAAACCAAGGGTTATCCTTACCAGTACTTCACTGGAATATTTGCCTGAGGAAGTTCAGGAGCTACTAGAGAACTATGTTGATATTGTAGTGGGTGAGTTTCCAAACTCATTTCCACCTATCAGAAGCATCAGTCATCATATTGACTTGATACGAGGAGCAAGCCTGTCGAACAAAGCAACATACAGGTTGACGCCTCAAGAGAATGAGGAGGTGAAAAGACAGGTTCAAGATATGTTAGACAAAGGATTGGTCAGAGAGTGATTGAGTCCATGTTTAGTACCAACTGTGTTAAGTCCAAAGAAGGATGGAGGATGGAGAATGTGTACAGACTCGGGGGCCATAAACAAAATCACCATCAGATAGAGGTTTCCATTACCAAGGATGGATGACTTGATGGATTGCCTGAGTGGAGCCAACTATTTTTAAAAAATAGATTTGAAAAGTGGATATCACCAGATCAGGATGAGGGAAGGTGATGAGTGGAAAACAACATTCAAGACAAATGAGGGATTATATGAATGGCTTGTTATGTTGTTTGGATTCACGAATGCCCCAAGTACTTTTATGAGACTGATGAATGAAGTATTAAAGGATTTTGTTGGTAAGTTTGTGATTGTGTATCTAGATGATATACCGGTGTTTAGCAAGAGTAAGGAGAAACACTTGAGACATTTAGCATTGGTGATGAGGAGGCTTCAACAAGAGAAGTAATCAATTTGAAAAATTCCTCTTTCATGAAAACATAGCTTATATATTTGGGTTTTGTTATTTATTAAAATGAATTGAAGATGGATCCCAAAAAGGTGAAAGCAATCAAAGAATGGTTGTCACCAAGGAATATATTTGAGGTAAGAAGCTTCAATGGGTTAGCAAGTTTTTATCAAAATTTCATCAGGAATTTTAGCGGGATTAGTGCTCAGATGATGGATACCGTAAAGAAAAGACACAACTCTTTCAAATGGACAGAAGAGGCTAAGAGAAGATTCAACATATTGAAGGAGAAGATAACTGAACAATCGATTCTGGTTCTACCGAACTTCGGAAAGACGTTTCAGGTAAGATGTGATGCGAGTGGGGTTGCAATTGGAGCAGTATTAAGCTAGGACAACATACATGTTTCATATTTCAGTGAGAAGTTGAATGAAACTAAACATAAGTACTCCACATATGACAAAGAGTTCTATTCCATAATCCAAGCATTAAAGAAATGGAGACATTATCTCATACCAAAGGAGTTTGTTTTGTATAGCGATAATCACACTTTATAATTCATAACCAGACAGGAGAGGTTAAACCATAAACATACTAAGTGGATAGAGTTTATGAAAAAGTTCACTTTTGTCATTAAACATATTTTTGGAAATGCTAACAAGGTCGTTGATGCATTGAGTAGAAGAATTTTAATTCTGTAGGAATTTTAGGTCAAGACCTTGGGGTTTGATCACCTTAAGGAAATGTATCACAGTGATTAAGATTTTGGAGAGGCATATGAAGCATGTGTGAATCTCGTGCTTAGAGACAGAAGCTTGTGGGTTGGATATCTGATTTAGGATGGGTTACTATTCAAGGGATGCTAGTTGTGTATACCAAGATGCTCGATGATGGAGAATTTGTTGAAGGAAAAGCACAACGGAGGTCTACTCGGACACTTCGGCCATGAAAAAACCTTTGCCCAATTAAATGGTTCATATTATTGGCTAGGTATGAGAGAGGAGGTGAATAAATTTATGAACAATTGCAAGATTTGTCAGTATGCGAAGGGGAATAAACAAAACATTGGATTGTATCAACCATTTCCTATTCCAGAGAGGCCTTGGGATGCAATAAGCATGGATTTTGTGTTGGGATTTCCAAGAACACAAAGAGGAAATGATTCCATATTTGTGGTGGTGGACAGATTTTCAAAAATGACACACTTTATCCCATGCCAGAAGACCAGTGATGCAACACATGTTGCAAATTAGTTTTTCAGAGAAGTTGTGAGACTCCATGGATTGCCCAGGAGTATAGTTTCAGACAGGGATACCAAATTTGTTGGTCATTTATGGAGAACGTTGTGGAAAAAGTTGGGGACAAAGCTATATTTTATTTTTGCATATCATCCACAAACAGATGGACAAACCAAAGTAGTGAATAGAATCCTAGGAGATTTTTTGTGGAGTTTGGTCTCTGAACACCATGGTTAGTGGGATCAGATTCTAGCACAAGACGAGTTCGCGTATAATGACTCAGTGAACATGAGCACTGGGAAAATCCCATTTCAAATAATTTATGGAATGAATCCAAGGGGAGTTTCAAAGTTAAGGGATCTGAAACAAAATGATTTTAGAAGCGCGTGAGAAGAAGAATTTGTTGCAGAGATGCAAGAACTTCACAATTAGATCAAGGAGCAGTTGAAGAAGAGTAGCATTGAGTACAAGCACAGAGCTGATCAACATAGGAGAAATATTGAATTTGAATTTGGATATCAAGTTCTAGCACATCTAAAAAAGGAAAGATTCCTGAGAGGAACATATAATAAAATAAAGTTGAAAAAGATAGGGCAATGTAAAATCTTGAGAAGGTTTGGCGAGAATGCTTATGAGTTAGAGTTTCCATAAGATGTGGGTATATCGCCCATTTTCTATATTGTAGACTTGTATCCTTACAGGGAAGATGGAACCAAAGAGATGAAGATCAAAGAAAGATCCACTGCGAGAAACAGATGCCTGTAGCAGAGAATCCATAGATGGAAAAGATCATAAATCGACGAGTTGGTAAGAAGACCAAAAGGAAGACATATTTTGAATACTTGGTGAAGTGGAAAGGATGACCAGCAACTGTTATTGGATAAATCCGTGAGTGCGGACACAAATCGATCTCCCTAGATCCACCTGGATCTAGAACAAAGCAAGACAGAATAATACTCTTTCCCTAGATTTTGACTATTGAATGAACTAGGAGGCAAGAACAAGTTACATACCTTATAATCACTTCCTATGGTATTTGTTGCTCCTGCTTCACTCCAGTTCTCTTGTGCAGCCAAGACCAAGACAACACAAACCAACCAAAGTGAAGAAAGCACAATCTATTCAACAGTCAATCTATGTATATGATCAAGGAGTTATACAATAAAGTGGAATCAGCTTTATGGGAAAGAGACATATTACTGTATCATATTGATGGAAAGTAAAGATTACAACCTAAGCCTTGATGTCGCAAACTTCCTTTCGATGGCCCTTGGCTCCGACACACGCACTTTCTCACTTGCATGAAGAAGATCAACCACCTTTGATAAACTTCTTGTAGTTCTTAGCTGTTGTAGCATCAATCCTTCACACAATCTTTCACCAATTCTCTAATGAATATTTCTTAACCTTGTTTGCTTAACCTTTTTCATGAGAATTAACTCAATATAGAGGAGATAATGAATTGGTTACTTGGATAAGAAGGATCCCAAAATATCAGGGAATCCGGTACTAGGATAACCATTCGAATGCCATCTCATCCTTCTAGAAGATTCCCTTCTAGAAGCATCGAGAATTCATCTTTTTCCTTGCTTAAGAAATAGTTCGCACCCTAGTAGTTCAACACCATGCAAAATTCTCACACCCTGGCTTAAGGCAGCCTGCGAGAATCATGCATTCTCGCAGGAAAATATACTAGCAGCGTGCGAATAGTCTTAAAAAATGTGATTTCTGGAAAGAGATGAAGCTAACTTTTCTCAGGAGAAAGTTCTAATGAAGACCCTGAGTACACCATCATCAATACATCATCATGATGACCAAAATCATGGGTAACATAATGCCCCCCAAAGTATGAGGTTGGAACCAGTGACCACTGATAGACTTTGTAAGCTGCATGTGTGTGTCGAGAACCAGGAGCACATCTAATTAGAAACCTGCAAACACCCAAGCATCTGCAAAATATCATATATACCAATTCTGAGGTAGACATTCCCATACTCAGATCATAGACTGATGACATTATAGATATGGGTCATGGACACCAATCATACACTGTGGATCCATGCCGTCAAAATATAGCATAGCCACTTGTTAGCGATATTTCTTGTAAGGGGGATGGAATGCAGAAGAGCAGGTCAAAAACCCACTTGTCCTAAGTTCGGGTGCTAATGCACCCATGATTAATCGAAAAGAAAGTCTAGATGGCTAGGATCGCGGTGCCCGGATCAACGACGCAGGTGCGATTCCGGACCCCCCCCCCGCATTTCTACCTTTAAGCGGAGGGGGGGGGGTCCGGAATTTGGGGCGCACCTCTTCGACGGCCCAGATCAATGCGCCCGGATCAACGGCGATGAAGGCAATTCCAGACCCCCCTGCCTTTCTACCTTTAAGTGGAGGGGGGCGTCCGGAATCGGACCCGCAGCTCTCCAACGACTGAGATCTTAACACCCGAATCGATGATGCTCGCGCGACCCACATCATCCGCGGCTGCTCTGTGTTTAAGCACGCGTGGACCCTTCTCCCGTCATATCACCTTCCAACCATTGTTCTCCTGTCGCCATGTGTCATCCATCTATCTCTCCTTTATGGTCTGTGTGGCCTTCCTCCTTTCCTATCATCCACACACCATATGCCACACACCTCCTTCCCTCCACGTTAGCCTCCCCCTAAAAGGTATCCATCACACCTATTCTTCCACCTCCTTCGCTTATCGCATTTTTCCATGTGTCCCCCCTTGCAATCCCTCTCTCTCCGTCGTCGCGGCCCCATCACTTCGTCCCCGTGTCCCACCTTCCACGTTGTTCTCCCCGCATATCCTTTGAGTCGGTCGGTTATTCCAGGTGGCTGCATGGGAGGTCCTCCACGTCCAGAAGGTGTCGAGTTGGCTGGGTCGTCCTCAATCCCGATGTTGCAGTTATTGAAGTGGTTGGCGGTGGTTGGACATCACCTCCGCCTTAATGGGAAAGCACGGCCATGAATTTAAGGCACGTCGATTCACCATTGGAACTGTCAAATAATTAAGATTGCGTCTGACATAAGCTGCACGATCTCTCAGAGGTTGACTGTCAGAAGCCATGCAGACACAAAGCTTTCAATGCAGTGTCTTGATTTCGTTGTTGTTGTTGTTTTCAGTATATGAAGGCGTTTTCTCCATTTTTGTATCTATCGATGGTTGAGCTAAGATCCCGGTTGTAAATCTTTAATGAAGCACTGATACTCTGGTTATGTATGCACTTTTGAGACTTCTTTCCTGATGAATGCCAGTTTATTTTATGTCTCTGTTACACTGTGTTAGAAACGCTCAGAATTGGAGGATCCAGTCGAGCTATAGCTGTTATAGGATGATGTTGGTAGGATCACTGTAGCAGTTATAATGTTTTTAGCCAGTTCATGTGATTTTCCCCGCGCTGAGTGACTTGGAATTGGAGGATCCAGTCGAGTCCTCCTCAGTTTCTTGAGACCCTGATCCAAGCGGATCTTGCCTTCAGTGTCTTTCTTCTGCGAATAGCCGTAAGCATGTTGCCCAAAGCTATTTGTTCACTTTTCTCACTAAGTCTTCCACCTACTCACCCTTTTATCAACTTACTGGCTGAAGTTGGATCAAGACCTCCTTTGTAACCATATGTACCAGACTCAGTCCCCGAGTTAGAGTGATATCTCCTTGAGTTTTCCTCCATTAGATCACCCCTTTAAAACAAATCGTGACATTAACTGATGGGCGTCGGGCTCTGCTCCTGCAAGCAATCCAGGAGTGACTTATGTCGCCAACATTTCTGGCGCCGTTTCTGGGGACGATGTTGAATATATTCCCTGGGATTGAAGGACAAAGATTAATCTAATTCTGAAGGTGCATCAGATATCAGAACCTGAAGATTGCTACAGTGCACCTGGCGACTCCACTGTGACGACTCCGCTGGGGAGAACCTATTCTATCAACTATGGCTTCGAGAGGCAGACACACGAGGTCTAATCCACACCTGCCTTTAGCTACACCAGAAGCTGACTCAGAAGTAGTGTGCAGAAAGGGAAAGATATCTGCGAAAGAATCCTCCATCACTGAAAAAGGTAATACGCCATCCCCTTCTGTGAAAACTTCATTTTCTTATTCTTAGCTTCCTAGTCGTCCTTCCTCTGAGGTTTCCCGTTTTCTGAATTTTAGGAGTGTTCCTGCTGAGTTTTCTCCTCCTGGTCTAGTATCAGAGGGAGAGATCCTTGTCACTCCCCCTTCCCTGGAAG
>JZKD02S1672860.1:650876-669505 GCA_000966675.3 Picea glauca | reverse complement strand
GGATTAGGGTTTAGTTGATAAATAATTATAAAAACCCAAAATGATATAGTAAAAGTAAATAAAATGAGTAAATACTCTTTTTTACCACACCATTTTACATTTCCACTATTGAGCTAAAAAAACCTCTCTTTTTACCCTCCAAGTTTGGCGTCAATTTGCGGGAGCTACGAGAGACTAGTCCATGAGCTGTCTGTGAAATTAAGGTAATCTCTTCATCCTTGACATTTTCATGGTTTAAATTTGTGATTTCATTGGTTAAATGTTTAGTTTTGAGTTGAGTTTTCAATCCCTACAAGCGCACTGCAATTCTCGCAGGTGGGCAATACAGGACCTGCGAGAATGAGGCATTCTCGCAGGTGAGCCTTAAGACACCTGTGAGGTTCTCACACTGTACCCAAAGGGAACCTGTGAGAACCGCAAAGCCCAAAAAAATTTTAAATTTCTAGCCAATGAAAATTATCCAAAGCATGAAAAAAGTTAATAATCCTCTTATTGTGTTCCTTGTGCAGATAATTGGCCATCACCATGGTACTTGAGTGGCATGAAAGGGAACATAAAGAGGACAAAGCAATGGCCAAAAATAATCTGCCTACCATAACTACTTTTAGAGATTGTGGGCTCTTAAAGTACTTTCGTACCCCGGGCATGAGGGCCCAAGTCAAATTATTAGAGTATCTGCTGCGTATGTGGGACCCAGATCAGCAGGTTTTTCATGTGGGAGCTCACACACTGCCCATAGACATTGAGTACATTTACTTTCTAACGGGATTGTCCCGACATGGATACTATGTGAGCCTGACCGGTAGTAGAGGTGGTGGGATAAAGATGAGTGAGTACTGCAATCAATACTGCGTACCCGAGGCTGAAAGGAAAAAAGGAAAAGTGGCTATCTGGGGGGTACAAGACTTGACCCTTCGTACTATTCTTTTCACTATAGCTCGGATGGCTGGGAGTTCTGCTCCTCATATGGCATTACAGAGCTACTTCCAATACGCCATTGAGTCTACTGAGCCTCGAGTATTCAACTAGGCAGATGTTGTGCTTCGCAATATCAAAAAACAATTGACCAAATGTAGGAAAAGTGACCTGAAGAAATTCGAGTATGGATCTTTGTTGGTTTCCTTCTTCCTTGAGAGGGTCCCCTTATTTAGACTACAGGTTGAGTGGAACATACTGGGTCCTAGGGATCCAAGGATGTTGAGATGGTGTCGGCTCATGGCCCGGCACGTAGCAGGACCGATCGTCAAGTACGACGATATTTTCTTTGACTGGCTTCAAACCCATATGTTGATGGTTGATGACTACGCTTATGCCGGGTTGGATTTCCGAGGAGATATGGATTTAGCACTACCAAAGGATACTCAGTGGGGTGAGCTTGGTAAGAAGTACATGCATTTTTTCTTTTCAAATGTTTTTGTAGATTTTTATTATATTCAAATGTTTTTGTTTTATATGTTCATCCAAAGACTAATACAAAATCGTTTGTTGATAACAAAGATGTTGGACCGTACAGACCTCCCGGCACTTATCCTATCCAACGGCAAGGAGAAGTAGCGGCAGCACCACAGTATGCTGAAGATTATCAAGTAGTGGAACAGAATCTAGAAGGCCTGACTGCAGACATTCCAGATATGACTCTGGAAGAGGTTCCACGACACGATCAACGTCATATTGTAGGGGTATCAGCAACTATGAGTCGACTGCTCCATAGGGTTGCTAGGGCAGTCGCGTGTTACTGTGAACATCATCCATGACGTCACTTTGTAGAAGCTATAAGCTTCAATTTTTGATATTTTGGTCTTCGGACAAACGTTTTGTAAAAACTCTTTTGATCGTTATATATAGAGATGGTTTCTACCGGTTTACTTTATATTGTGTGAATTTTGATGTGTTTAATTTATAAATGGTTCAAATGTTTGTCCAATACATAATTAGCCAATGCATCTGTTAATGTATTAAGACATCTAGGAATATGTTGATATTCAATGTGATCAAAATAACGTTCCAAGAGGTGAATTCACAAATACACCCGTAACAAAGTAGGAATTCGAATAGAGTAGATATTACTTAACTGTAGTACTACAAGCTATGAGTCAAGTCGCACAACCAAATGACAAATTCCGAGCGAGATAACATCAACCAATAATTCAATAACAACGCTATACTCTGCAATGTTGTTGGTCGCACAACCGAGGCACACACCTCGTAAAGATACAAGTTTGTTTGTTGGGGCATAGATTTCCCACGCAGCGGAAGAAAGGTTCAGAGTACTACGGCTAGCGCCATCAGCGAAGCCAATATAGGGTAGCGAAGACTCTGACATCTGGAAATCAAACACAACGTCACATAAGGGTAGAGACCAGATAACGACAAAAGCAAACTATAGTAACACACACAAAGTATGATACATAAAATACAAGTACTTGTGCACAGATAATTTATGCATAGTACTTCTTCAAGTACAACCCATTCCTGGGTTCACTCAAAGGGATACCATCATAATCTACCAGCTCATATGCTCCCTTTTCCAAAACTCATCGAACAATATAAGGACCTCGCCACATGGGTTCGAATTTCCCAGCTCCTAACACATATCGATCCTGTTCATAGAGAAGAACAAGATCACCTTCAGAGAAAACACGAGGCTTGACATGCTTGTCATATTGTGCCTTGACACATTTTTTCTGGGCTTCTATTACTAGAGTGGCGTCACATCGAGTTTCGTCTAATCACATTAGATACAACAGACATTCTTCTTCAGCAGAAGTTTTGGGTAAGAGTTCGACAGCTAGCTTCAGAGAGGGTATCTCGCATTCTATAGGAAGAATGGCTTCCACACCATAGACTAATCGAAAATCCATAAACCTAGTAGCGGATTTGACAGATGTCTGGTATGCCCACAATGCCAAAAACAACATTGTGTGCCAACTTGTTTTATGAATTCCTATCATCCATCAAAGCATAGTTATAAGAACTTTGTTGATTGCTTCGACCTGGCCATTAGCTTGCGGATAATAGGGTGTTGAGTTATCATGGCAAAGACCCAACTTTTCCGTAAGTTCAGACATCATAAAATTCCTAAATTGGCTACCGTGATCAGTGACGATAGCTTGGGGAACACCAAAACGAGTTATCACATGGTTAAAAAGAAATAAGGCTACAGTCTTTCCAGTATTGTCGAATGTCGGCATCGCCTCGGCCCATTCTGTGAAATAATCAACAGCTACAATGATGTAACCATGCCCCCCGACCGAGTGAGGGTGACATGTCATGAAATCGATACCCCATTTTGCAAAAGGACCAATTGAGACCATAGGGTGAAGAGGATCAGGATGTGACCAAATTTTCTGATTGTAGGTCTGGCAGGCATGGCATTTCTGAACGGCAGTAATGCAGTCGTTAAACAAAGAAGGCCAAAAATACCCTGTGTGTAAGATCTTTTGGGCAGTAGCATACCCAGACATATGACCACCACATGCTCCAGAATGGCAGTCATTCAGAGCTTTCTCGGCTTCGTCGAATGTTAAACAATGTCGAAAAATAGAGTTAATTCCTCGATGGTAAAGAGTATCTCCGAGGATAATGTATTGATGAGCTTGATAACGTATGCGACGTCATTCAGTACTAAACAAAGCAGGCCGGAAAGTCTGGGTTTGGAGATATATAATGATATCCCCATACCAAAGATCATCAGTGCTAATAAAGAAAAGAGATTCATCGGGTAATGAATCTACTGCTACATTTTCCGTTGCAAAATGAGGAAAATCGCATATCAACTCAACAAAAACTAATGACTTCTTGGACTTGGCGCGGTCGAATTCCAAGTCAAACTCCTGGAGTATCACAATCCATTTGGAGTATTTTCCCCCTAGCAATTGACGTGTCAAAATATGTTGCATAGGGTTGCAATGGGAAGTCACCGTAGTCTTGCGTGAGAGGATATAATGCCAGAAGCGTTGGACGACTTGAACGGCAGCCAAGGCCAGTTTTTCAACATGTTGATACTTGATTTCAGTTGGTGTGAGACTTCGAATCAAGTAGTAAACAACATGTTCTTCATGCACATCATCCTCTTGGACGAGAACCATGCCAATAGTGTACTCCGAGGCAGCAAGATAAAGGAAATAATCACGACTGTAATCAGGAGGAAAGAGAAGCGAAGCTCACGTGAGGGACAACGTTAAAGCTTCAAAAGCATTGTTGGAAATGGTATCCCAGACGAACTCTGAATCTTCCTTCAGTATCCACGTAAAACCACGAGTTATCTCGGCGTAATTAGGGATAAAACGATGAAGAAAGTTTTCTTTCCCCTGCAAACTTTGCAATTGGCGCAGTGTAGAAGGAGGAGGGAGATTAAGGATCGCCTCAACCTTAATCGGATCCACCTGGATCCCTTGACACGAAATGATAAAACCTAGAAGACGGCTGGATTCTACGCAAAAAATGCATTTATGAGGATTTAAACGTATACGATAGAACCGACATCGAACAAAAATGGCCCGTAGGTGGGTTGGGTGATCAACTATGTGCATAGAATGAACGGGTAAATCATCCAAATAGGGTTGAACGATATGTTTGATGTCATGAAAAGCATAAGACATAGCGCGTTGAAAAGTTGCACCCACATTCTTAAGACCGAAAGGAAGTTTCCTATAGGCAAAAGTACCCCAAGGACAAATAAAAGCAGTTTTATGTTGGTCCTCGGGAGCAATGTTAATTTGATTATAGCCGAAGAAACCATCCATGAGAGAGAAGATTTCACTTCTGGCACAATCATTGACAATCTGATCAACGAAGGGGGTAGGAAAGTTGTCTTTGGGACAAGCTTTGTTAATATCCCTATAATCAACACATACACAAATATTGTCGCCTTTTTTATCAATCGGGACACGATTTGAAACCCATTCTGTAAGAGCCATCGGATAAATAAAGCCGAATTTTAGAAGTTTTTCAACTTCGAGCTTGATAGTCGCCGCTTTACGTGGGTGGACTGGATGAAGGCGTTGCCGGACAGGTTTAGCTCTGAGGTATGTCTTTATCTCATGTACAACAATTGCATGGTCGATACCAGGCATCTTTTCGTAGCTCCAGGCAAATATGTCACGAAAATCTTTGAAGAGAGAAGTATAGGTGACTATTTCTTCGAAAGAACACGAAGCTCCAATATGAACATTTTCAACAATCCCAGGTTTAATGGATATGTCAATGGGAATCGTGGGAGAGATGTTACTTAAGTTCCCTTCAGCAAACACATCGTGTGAAGTCCTAGGAACTGTTGAAATGACAACAATGGTCGACAGAGTCAAAATCCGTTGGTAGTTCTCAAGAGTGTGTTGTTCCAGAAAGAGTATGGAACGATGATGCCCATCATCCCAATGGTTGTCTTCCATGATAGACATGATCATCTCGAAAAGGATCAGGAGACAACTCATCAAGAGAAGAGGTAGAAGGTGTTGTCGATTGAATGGCTTGATAAGCAAACTCAACCGGACTTAACGACATGACATCGTCGAAACGAAAATGATCTCCAGGGTCAGGGACAATCCAAGGGTTGTGTGACGCAGGAAGTTCGTGAGGCATGGTGGAGATCATGTTGATAGAAGCAACTGACGAGCGTGGAACATCGGGCGGTGGAATGGGAAAAGTACCCATTAATGAGGAATCCTTTAACAGGCCTCAACCGACGTTTTCATAACTCGGTGGGGTTTTAGAAATAAACGGAACGTTGCCGGTACGAGTATCAGAATTGAAGAAGGCAAGTTGGTCAACGGTAACAACCTTTCCTTGATGAGGGAAACATACTACACGGAAAAGGGTTGACACAACGGCGCGCATGGAATCGATCTAGCTACGGCCAAGTAAAAGATTATAATCCAGGGGAGCATCAAAGACTTCCACTTCAACTTGGATCGTCTTACCTTCTAGTGTGATAGGAAACGAAGGAAGAACACCGTAAGGCTTAAAACCAGAGCCATTGAAGGCTTTAAGAGTGTTTTGGGATTCATTCAAGGGAGGAGAGCTAATGGATTTCCAACAAGCAAAATACATTACACACGTTGAGGCACCCTCATTGATAACAGTTCGGCAAATGTTCTTGTCAAAGACAACAACTTGTATCTGGAACGCGAGTTGCGAGGGTAACCATGGAATGTGATCATATAAGTCAAAGACTATTAAATTCGTATCTATTGGGTCAATTCCACCTATATCTTTCAACAGTGCCTTCCGTTGTGCAGGACAAGACTGAAAGACTTCAAGGGTTGACATCGTTGTAGGTGCTTGGGCCAGATCTTCAACAATGTTGTAGTTCTAGGCCACACGAGCATGAGGATTGAAATCCAATTTCCTAACGACACCTTTTGGGGGTGGTCGCAGAACTTTATCAATGCTCGGTCATTCAAGATGAAGAGGACCGTTAGTAAGTGGAGTCGGGGGAGATGGTTGTACCAAAGCAAGAGGTAAATCGTCAACCTTCTCCTTAGACAGAGTATAATCTTTGGCTCTAGTCGTGAGTGCAACGTTGTTTTGTTTAGAATCACCAGTACACATCAAAACATATGATCTCGTAGAAGAGGAGAGTTGGTCTTGAATGACCAACTGAGCCTGTTGTTGAGACGGGAAGGGTTGGGACAAGACTGTCGGGGTAGAAGGTTTTGAGGTCCCTTGAAGGAACTTAGTAACCTCGATACGTCATGGACAATCCTTCGTGTAGTGATCATCACCACAGATAAGGCAAGGGTAGCGGGCTTTGCACTTATCCCGATCTTCAACAGGAGTGGTTTTAGTTTTCTCTGCTTGATTATTATTTTTTCCCTCCTTATTCTTGCCTCTCCCCTTTTTAGATTTATTTTTACCGGCAGGGGTAGATTGAACAACATTGACCTCAGAATTTTTTCCGGTGGGAGTGGAAGGAGACGGAGAATTTTGAACATTAGAAGAAACATATTTAGGGGTTGTACTTGAAACAGAATGTGAGTGGGCTTGGGCAGTACCAATCACACCGTCAGTTGCATGCGAGGCAGCTGGAGTAGTTGAAGTGCTGGAAGTACCAGGACAAGGTAATTCAGGTAGCAAATCATAAAGTGTTCCCGTTTGCGAATAAACGAGATCAAGATATTGAGCACGACTTATATCCTGCTCCTCCGTAACAATGCCACCCATGGAAATGTCTTTACCAATTTCATTCACAAAGGATTTCGTAAACCATTCTGCCATTAATTGATCGGGGAGTTCAAGTTTAATGAGACGTCGACGTCTTCACCACTCATGGATATGATCAGATATATGAGTGCCTTTAGTTTGTTTGAAGGAAGTCAAAATCTCAGTCCCGGTATCATAACAGAACAGTAACTGGTAATGTGTAAGGAAAGCCATAGCTAGGGTGTTGAAATCAGAGAAGAAACTTCATGGCAATTCGATATACCACTTCACAGCAGAACCGATAAGGGTTCGTTGAAAAATACGTAAACGAATAGAGTCATCCATCAACAAGTTGGATGAACACCATAGGTGAAAAGTCATAACGTGATTGTTTGGGTCCTCTCCCACTTTGCCGTCAAATTTAGGAATGTTCGATGGAAGCTTGGCTAGAATAACAGGCCATTGGGGAGAGTGACGAATAGGATCATTTAAAATCCTAGACAAATCCAGCAAATCCAAAGTAGCAAGAAAAGGTAATTGTCGATTCACCTGCGGGTACTGATGGCTTTGGGGTGGAATCCCTGTCGGCAAACCAGTAGGACCATAAGTAGTCTTCTCATAATGGGAAGACCTAGACGGATTCGGTGGTGGTTGGAGAGGATAGTAGTTCCAAGGATTCTAACCTCGAGTTTGATTAGGGACCTAAGTTTGAGCATTGTGACCCTGACCCCAAATAGGATTGGGTATACCTGGATATGGTTGGCCTATAGTAGGGACATTCTACTGCCCCCCAGTCGTTTGAGGAAGATTTTGTATCATCTGATTCCAATACTGGGCCAAAGAAGGAGGTATATTTTTTCCAAAAGGTGGGGTTGTTCCCCCTATCGTAGGTGGTGTTCCAACCAGAAGTTGTGTCCCAAGCAAAGGTTGTCTAGTAATTGGAATATGGCCGGTAAGAGGACGTTGAGTTGTACTACCTTGTCCACCAATGAGAACTTGGAAGTTTGATGTAATGGATGGTATAGTGCCACTAGGATTAGGATTGCCAGAAGGAAATTGAGGGAGTGTCGGAATAAAACCGGGAATAGGGTGCCCAGGAAAAGAAGCACCACCTGGAGAACCGGCTGGGGTTTGCGGAGGTGTTGGAATAGAAGCATTCAACAAATCATTCAACGCATGGTATCCAGGTGGTAGTGTGACATTGGGCGTTCATTGTGTGTTGATAGGAGCAAGACCAGCTGTAGTGACCCCAGTTGGGACACTCATAGTATTTGTGAGATGGGCCATCTCGGCAAGGACAGTAAAGTGATAAGTGGTATTCACCGGTACAGTCTATGTCTCAAAAAACACTGGAGGATTGATTTCGGAGACTGTAGGCGAACCAGGACCAAAAAGGGTCCTTCGGAAATCACCTGACCAAAAAGGATCTTGGCCTTCTACACCGGAAAAAGGCCCAATGGGTGATCTAGAAGTGGTAACAACTAGTTCTCTGGAAGAATTCAGTCGCATAAAGGGTCATTCAGAACCATGGCGAATTCGAAAATCTTCTCTAGTATTGGTAATTCGAAAAGGTTCTAGAGAGTCAGTTGATTCCACTTGTGGTGTGGTGACAACTGGGACTTTACTTTGCTGAGTAGAGCCCTCAGGTGTACTGGTAGGCAAGGGTTGAGAACCATCCAGATGTTCTAGAGATAAACGAGTGAAAAACTTCATGAACAAAAACCTATGGTCAACTTCGAGAAACAAACAACACGCGCTAGTAAACAAAATCTAGGAAGCAATCACCAGGCAAACAAGACCTTCTAATTTTGAAGCCACTAGTTGGTGATGAAATCCGAAGTCGCAAAAACGAGACGAGAAGGGGCGGGGCTAGGGTGGAAAAGTTACACTGACGACCAGCTTAACGGACTTACACCCTGGTGCAAGCTCCCACACATAATCATGGGTATACCCTCCAAGGAGCCCGAGTGAGTTTGGTCAACGTCAATTCTAGGTACCGTGAAGACTTTCCCCTCCACAGTCACCTCGGGTAAGAACCTAGAGAGATAGGCCACTAAGGTCACCACCAACAACAATAAAGCCTAGGGGAACAGTCGACAGTCCGATCCACACGCAAGGGCAGGTTATCTAGCCCGAAATCAACTCAAAAGGCTTCCACTCATCATTGTGGGTATACCTCTGAGTGATCCCCGTAATACGTGCAATCTCTACACTGATATCAACAAAGCAGGGTGAGTAACTCTGCCAATACCAATGCAACCTCGTGCTTGAACCTTGTGTGAGAAGGGCTTCCCAGGACAAGATGTTGCAAATGGAATTTAACACTCCCTAACACAAGATGTTATTGTGTGTTTTGTGCTTTTGGAGAGTGTATCTCTCTTCCTACTCCAAAGCGCTATCCTAGGTAAATGTTGGTGTAAAAGAGCCCTAGAAAAGAGTTACTAGATAAATTTTATGATTACGCAATGTTATTAAAGGTTGTTGTTTACTCAAAGGTAACGAAAATGAAACTTATGTTGTATGACTCTGACCCAACAATGCAAGGATGAGAATGAAATGTATCACCTTTTGTTCAATGAATCCTATGTATGGGAGAGAGAGAAAGTTTTCCAGATCAACCTTGAACTACAATGCAAAATTTCCTTTCAAATGCCAACACAAACAATCATTTATCAAATGAAAATTCTCTATTGTGTCCTTTTTTTCAAATTCTTCAACAATCTCAATAAATTGATTTTTCAATGTTTTCTAAAAACAAAAACAAGTTTTTTGAAAAAAAAAACTTTTGTTCACTTTCCAAAAAGGACTCAGACTATGACAGTGAGAGTACAAAAAATCAAATCAACGAATAAGAAAATAACCCAATCCACTCTGTTAGCGATTATTTTTGTCATTAGGCGCAAAAGCACCAAGGGCCGTAGGGTGCACACGAAACACCCAAGTGCAGCAGCGAAAGGACCCACTTTCTGGTTACGAGTCAAGCGAGCGGGTAAGGTTTTGATGTCTACAACCAAGACCCATCCGCGGAGCAGATCAACGGTCATCGGGAACTCGGGGTTACTAAGTTTTCCGACATATAACACCAAAGAGAGCCCCTATATTTCAAGGCTAAATCTGGGTCGTCCGATCCAGTGATGTGTGGCACGAGATCTGGTCATGTTGGCGTTTCACTGATCGGGGGGTTCATGGGGTGGGAGTTTTGTGTTGATCAACATCGCGAAACCCCGATCCCTGATAGTGCATTTTGTTTTGTTGATTTCATTTTCTTGTCAAATTCAAATTACAAAGTATATTTATTTATCACAATTTGTTATGTGTGTTGGCAATGTGACAACTTCGTCAATAGATTTCATTATATGTAGCAATTCATAAATATGATTCCTCTCTTTACTCATATATTTCTCTTGTGTCATTACATAGAAATTATTTTTAACAAAATCTTATGCTAAATATTTATGCTTCAACAATACTAAATGTTTCAACTTTTTTTTTTTATTTGTTCTTATGATTCCCATATTGCATAAACATTAATGCTATTGTACCTATACAAAGGTGCACAAGCTATATCTGTCTATGTATACTTAACATTCATTAAATTAATAAATAATTATTAATCTTTTAATTATTTTTATAGGACTATATTACAAAAATTATAAAAATCATGTTTACACCAACAAACAGACATTATCATCAAATACCATGTTATAAAATTTAGCCATAATTTCTTTCATTTACACCCATTTCAATTACTTACAAAAATAACTACATGGTTTTCTATGTATTTTATTTACCAAGTGTTAGTTGTGCAACAATATACCTATGTAGAGGTGTGAAATCCATATGTTTGCAAACTATATGTTTGTGCTAAAGATGTATTATATTTACTAAGTGTTTGCTCTGCAGAGATATACCTGTGCATATTTGCAAAATCTATATCTATGCAAACTCTATGTCTATGCTAAATATGTATGATTAACTTTTATCACATTATTAATTAACATTTATTTTCAATATATGTACAGAGATATTAAAAAAAAAAACATTTTTTAAAGCATATGCATGTGTGTGGTTTGTATGTCTATGTTGAAGATGTGTTCTATTTACTATATGCTCATTGTTACACTGAACATTTATAATTAACTTTTGTTAAATTAATAATCAACTTCTATTAAATTAATCATTAACTTTTATTTTTAATATACATTTATACCTAAATGGCACTAAATGGCACTTTGTTAAGCATTTGCATAACCATCTTCATTGTGCAAGATTGTATTCATTTATTCCCATTTCAATCAAGTACAAAAATAACTACATTATTTTCAATGTATTTTATTTGTCAGGTGTTTGTCATCCTGGCATACACCTATACAGAGGTGGATAAGTTATATGTGTGCAAACTATGTGTTTGTGTTGAAGATGTATATTATTTACTAAGTCCATTATGTATATTATTATGTATACTATTTCCCTGTGTTGAAGATGTATAAGTTCATGCATATTACAATGTTCAATATTACACATTGTAATATTCAATATTGCACATTGCAAAGTTTTATGCAAATTGGTTTTACTATAGCATAAACAATAATGCTATTTGTCTTTATTATATCAATTATCTTTTGATAAAGACTATTCATTATCTATGCATCTGCTTATATTAAGTTTCATTGTTTAACATATATTTCTCACTCGGCAACATATATTTCTCAATTAGCAATATATTTTCCAATCGACAGAAACTACAGTGCAATTCAACACTTATTATAAAATCTGTATTTACCCATAATTATATATATAATGATTAAACCTCCTCCATGGCAATGTATTTATTGTCACAACTTAGGCTTTAGCTTTAATTTGAATGCCTAAAAATATACTTAGGTAGAGTTATCATTCGTGATATTTTAGTAGAGTTGTTTTTACATGCTAAAAGACTTTCAAGAGTGTAGTTCATATTTTATTTATAACATCAAATATCATGTGGAATTAATTTGAGTTATTGGAAAGTCCAATAATGTGGAATTTATGGTTTATAATTTTATTAGTATATATTTATTGTGTTTGTGTAATTGGGTATCTATGTGTCATAAATTTTCAAACATATTTTGGAGAGTGGTAAAATTTGTTATAATTTAGTTGTTAATCAACAATGAGGACAATTATTATTGATTATTATTCGCAAATGTAGATTGATTCATTGTTGTTATTCAAGGAAAACTACACCACCTGAAATAACTTACTGGTTGTCTATAAGCGGGTAGACTTTTACTCATGCAAGATGCCTCTGGGTCATAGGTCATTAACATATTTCCTTATGTCCGAGGAAGACAATCTCTTAACCAATCAGAAGCAATTTTAGGCCTTACTCCAAGACTAAATGGCAGTTTCAACTTAAATAGTATCCGCAAGAAAGTTGATATCCCTTTGTAGTCATTGTGGTCATATACTTTCAAGTAGCGTTCAACCTTAAGCTCCTATATGAAATCAAATACTATATATGGATACAGTTGAACTTCTCAAACTTCTTTTAAAGAGATATTGTAAATGTTTATTGCAATATACAACTTATAATTCTATTTTTTGGGGGGGGTTTACACTTATTTAGTAAAAGAAATTCATATATATAATAATAATAATATAATTTTAAGGTCACAGCCAAGCCAGAAACCAAATTGGTGTATTAGAACCCCTTGTTTGTGGAACAAGGGAACCCCTCCTCCCAACAATTTGACTGGTAAAGTCTATGGAGGTATACATACCCTACCCCCTCTAGATTTGAACTTGTGACCTCTTAGGAGGAAACACATGTTCTTAGCCATTAGATTTTGAGGCCATATACCTTCCCATTATTTATTTTTTTGTAAGTTAGAGTTTGTATTGAAGCATGTCAAAGAAGTTACAATTGTCTGTAGTTCCTAAACATGTGTGGCAGTTGTGCCCTTTTGGGAAACCATCGCTGCCACATGTCCCAAAATTTTCAGCGATGATGTGGAGGATATCCCCTTTGTTTTTGCGGATGACTGCTTCGTATCCTGCACATCCTGGATTTCCTTTGGAGGCCCCATCAAAATTTAATTTGTGGCATCCTGTGTGTAGAGCCTCCCATTGAGTGGGGCTTAGCTTACGACTGATGACAGTGGAGGAGCTAGTTGGAGGGGGGTGGAGATTAAGTTTCCAAGAATTAAAAATGTGACACTCATCCATTAGGCAGTTTAAGTCCTGGTTCGTCCAAGGATACAAAAAGATTGTTTCGTTGATATTGGAATGGATTGTAGTCTAGACTTCCTGGCAGTTCCTGGCAACTGATTTGAAGATTTGTCTATTATGTTCCTTCCATATTTTCCAAAGAATGAATCCTGTTAAAAGCTGCCATATTCTATTGAGGATGGGGGATTGAAAGATCGAGGTTCGCCATCTTACTAAATTTTCCCAGATACCTATGTGGTTCATGTCCGTGGTTCTCATGAGGCTGGCACTATGATCCTAGATGCATGAACTGTAAGTGCACAGATTAAGGAGATGGTTTTGATTTTCCTCCTCTAAACCACATAAATGACACTAGGAAGGACCGATGAAACCCCTTTTCCTTAATTTATCCTAGGTGAGAATGTTGTTGTGTGCAGGTAGCCATAGGAAGGTGTTGATTTTTGGCCAGGATTTTGCTTCCCATATCTTTCCCTAGACCTCTTCTCTTAGTAAGGATCTATGACCAGCTCTGTCGATGGGTCCTAGATCCCTTTAATTCAACAGTAGGAACCAAACCCACCACTAAGGCCCAATTAGACTCTGTAGTGTTTAATATTGGAATGGTTCTCCAGATCTTGCGATCCGACCAATTTATCGATGAGGTTTACGTTTTCTTGTGAAGGCTCCTCCTTCAGTTTGGACTTTCTCTTTTTGTATTTTCTCTTAGGTGGGACCAATATGAGATGTAAGCCGGTATAAACCAACTTGGCCACAAACATGATTAAGTTTAACTACTGGGGAAGGGGTTGATCTTGGGATAACCCACTACTCAAGCATGCAGGCGACATTTTTATACCACGGGCCTAGTACTAATATGTTAACCATGTGAGCATCCAGTTACTGTCTAAGATACTAATTATCGGAAAGAAAACACATATGTGATAAGATAATGGAAAGAAAAATAATTCACCTACTCTAATCATCCATCACATAATAACACAATGATTGATCTTCATCATAAAGAAAATAACTGTAAAATATTGCGTCAAATAACTTAACAATAGATTCAATAGCTCTTACTCATTACAACATCCATTCATGAAACAATATAGGAAATAGTTCTTCTCCACATTCAATCACACATGCACTTGATGAAAATATAACTTGTCTCTGGTCCAAAAGGACTTCTCAATTAAAGCTAGCTCAGAAATAGTTCTTAACAAACCAAAAGAAAGAGTTTCTTGTAGCAGCCATCGACCTCTAACTAATTGGTCGATGTTCTTATTTATAACATAAAATTCAACTGAAAATAACAAAATTCAAGTGTAGATAAGTAAACAAAATTCGTCATGTGGAGTTCTCTTCTAACAGATTTTTCTAACAGTCAACTCAAGATATCACTTGAAAGGGTGACTTTTCTCATACTCTGACCAACTGATGAAAAAATCCTCCCAGGTTTGGGCGTGTGGAAATCTATGTTGTTCCATCAGGGTCGTGTAAACTTCTTTGATCACCACCGCATGCGTCTGATACCTGACCAGACTAGCACTTAACTGCTAAAGCACAACCCGAGTGCTGATTGGATGTTCAAGAAATTGTTGCACCTATCCTAGCGCTGTGTCGGTCACCTTTTCTATCCTTTTGGCCCATGAAGAATCTTGCTTGACGTGCGATTCAACTATATAGTGCAAGTCGATGAAGTCGTCGGGTGTGTTGAATCAGGTAGTTTGATATCCTTCATCACCTTGTTGATCTTCAGACCCAGTTTCTCTCAGATTCCTCAGTGAAGTTACGGAGCCAATATTGCTCGATCGTCGGAGGGATCTTTCCTGCAATTGGAATTAAAATCATTTAGAAATTTCTTACAAAACAATACTCGGAAAAATACATGTAAAAATGTAAGCGTGAAGAATCCAGACTGGTGCATACCCATAAATCTCACTAAGCCTGGTTTTTTGATACTTACGTGGTCTATGCAACCCTTCAAATTAACTACACCATCTCTGTTAGTGCCATCATTTTGATTTAGTTAGGGTGGGTTACATCCATGCACCATAGCATGAAAGATCAAGTACGGAAAACATGAGAGTTAAAGTCACGTAAGTGGCCTGTTGGCCCTTGGGGTTGAGAAAGGATGTCAGAGTCGAACATGTGCCGAAAGTATGAGTAAGTTCCAAAAGAGTTGGATATTGTCATAATGGAATCGTTAAATGCTTCAAGTCGAGGAAATTTTCTTAAACAAGAGTCGCATCAACAAGTGCATCAACCATCATCAACTCAAATCGAGGTGATCGTACCACACATCCTATGCAACTCCTATCGGTTGCATCTCACACGCCCCGGATCATAGCCGTCGCACAGATGTGACATGGAAATTCCTTAAAACATCTCGTTGAAAGGCATTCAGTGTTCCCTGGCACGTTTTGACTCACTTCCCACTCCGTTATAAATTCTAGATGTTTTGTATGTGTTCTACTTACCAGTTGAGCTTATGCACTGACTCGTCTCGTGAGCCCAGTTCGATCAAATTATTTGCTTTGGGCCTTTGTTAAGCCACCCACGCATAAGGTAGATACACTATCGCACCATGGGAACTCCTCAAAACTCAATACAGGGCCTGCGAGGTAGCCGAAGCGCCAGGCCTGAGCCCCAAAATTCATGGGACTCATTCTTATTTGTGGCGAGTGTTCCTGAGGATTCAAAGAGATATTCCTACCTTCGCGCGGAAATGATGGTATTGCCCGTGCGGAGGCCGAAGTGGAATAATTTATGCCGAAAGGACCCAAGTTGGAAGGCACGCTTTCTCAACAACAGATATCGTGGAGGAGAGGAAGGCCCGGGAAGAATAAGGAAGTTGGGGAAAACCAAATTCCGATTGAGTCATGCGCGAGATCAGTCGTCGAGGAGTTCCTAATGCGTGGTATCTGGATCGATCCGGTCGAAAACACAAGTCGGGGAAGCAGGAGAAAAATGAGGAGGACACAAGCCTCGGGTTCTAATGTTCGAGAACCTAGTTAGCAGCTGGAGCAGGCACAACTCACCATAGCTGAAATCTACCAGGAAAATCGAGAACTACGATGGCAGTTAGCGGAAAAGACCCTTTAGGTTTCAGCACCACAAGGTCATGAAGGGAACGCAACCTGGCTCAAGAGGCAACTTCGGGAGGTGCAAGATACGATCGTGTAGTTGCACAAAGCGCAAAGAGTGTCAGAAGAACAAAAAATGAAAACACCTTAGGGAGCGCGAAACAACCGGGAAGAAAGTTCGCGCCCAGAAGAGGCATGATTGACGAACTCTGTTTTGTATTCTCAGACGCGACGCAAACTTTCGATAATTTTCCCTTTTCTTGTAGATATTTTCATGTTCTTAATGTAACCAAGTTGGCTGGCCAATCTAATATATAAAGTCTCGAAACTTTGACGAAAGGATTTTGGTTATAGCGATTGAATGCATTGACATTTATTTTCTTTGTGTTTGTATATACTAGGTTCTTTGTCCAATTTTCTTGTAAGTTAGCCCTGATTTTATACTTAGTGTTGCTCCGAGTTGCTTTGAATTCCTCGTTGATATAATTTTGCAAAAACAAATCTGACATCGATCGATTTCATTGTACGACGTTGACGTGGCATCACTAATAGGGATACATGGTATTGAAGACCGAGAACTCAGCTCGCGAGTAATGGTTGGACTTGGGACTTTGTTTAAGTTGAGTGCTCTAAGATTGAATTGGGATTGTCGATGCCAAAAAGATATCGTGGATCGACTTTCGGAAATAAAACTATCACATAGTTTCCTTGTGGATTATCATCCTCGAAAAACCCCCAATACCAAAAATGTTTCTGAAGTCGGCGATCGACGATATCATTTCTTTCTTCATTAGCGCTTACTCCTTTATCCTTTTGTCGATGCCGAAGGGGTCGGTCATCGTCGATATCCTTGGTGAATCTAACGATGAAATAAAACTCCCTTCTTCCGACGCTAACGAAGATCGACACTCGGCTACTTCGGTTCTTTTGAGTGATTTTCTTTCATGCTTAATACTTTCCTATTCCGAAAATCTTAAGCTCGTCGAGGAAAATTCTTGACTATCGATTCTTTAATTAAATGTTAGTATTTTTAAGTTATGGGTTTTTGTATGCTCAAGCAAACTTTGAGAGACTTAAATGATAAAATGATAAGCAAAAGCATCATTTTTCATACTGAAGTCCAATCACATAGTGTGAAAAGATCAAGTGGTAACCCAAAAGTAAAATTTGACATAGACATTTTAGGGTGTGTTGAGTGTTCAACAAGACATTAAGTGGTAAGCTTCTTGAATATTGACGGTACATGTGGTGGTGTGTCCTCATCTGAGGATTTCATCCCCTTGTTGACTTAAAATTTTCCTAGAATGGAGATGTGTAACACCTTGTTTCCCCCAGTTTGTAAAAATAACTATACTAGCCAAAAACTGTGGCAAACTCAAAAATGTGGATGTGTGATGTGAATGGACCTTGTGAAAAAGGTCAATTAATGTGAATAATATTATGAATATATATATTGCAGGACTGCTGAGAGGGGATATGATGAAGAAGAGACCACGATGGCTGAGGAAAAGTGGTGGAAGGCACCTGGAAAGGTGGCCTTAACTTCCACTGAGACCAATACCGTATTTGGACTTCACTGGCCCAGAGAACCAAGAGTGGCTCGTTGGCCCCGAATTAAATGACTTGCCAGGATTGGTAGGTAGATGGCTCCTCATGAGTAATGAGGGATGGGGGGGGTGAACCGCCCATCCGTAGAGTCGTCAGGCCTGACCAGTGGGAGGGAAATTGTGCCACACGCAACCTCGCAAGAGGAAAAAGGCGTGAGGGAGAAGCGAGAGGGGGGGCAGACATGAGGGAAGGAAGGAGAACTCTGGAAAAATACAGAGTGAGTGATAGCAGAGAAGAAGGAGAGTAACCTTCATTCTCGGTCACTGGCAAATAGAGACACAGTCTCGCAGCATCGTGGTCTCAGCTTGGAGGTGGCTAGTGGTAAATCCGTTGGGAGTCATTGATCCCACAGTTGGGTGGAAACGAGCACCCCTCTCAACAGTTGCATCACTTCTGGTGTTTTTCTGATAAATGTTTTTCATCTTGTATCTTGAAATGTATATTCTGACATTTATGCTCATAAGCTGTGAAATCATGAAGGGTTTCAGTATAAGACTGTCTGTGTAGTGTTTGATCAGAAATGGTGGTTGCATGATTTTGTTGGAAGGACCACGTATGGCTTATGTTTATAGATAGATTTGTACATATGTGTGTGTGTGTGTGTGT
>JZKD02S1672860.1:611379-635680 GCA_000966675.3 Picea glauca | reverse complement strand
CGGCCTCCATGGTCATAGTAGAAAGAGAGAGGGCAATGCACGTTGGGTTTGAAGTTGAAACCCTAGTCCGTCAAGAGGTCCATATACCTTCCCATTATTAATAACAACATATATGAAAAAATGTTACTAAATAAGTACATTGCAATATATATAGTAACAATTTTTCATGTATGTTGTTATTAATAATGGCAAGGTATATGGCCTCCTTAAAATGTTTAAATGATTGATATTGGTTAAAATGATATTAATATTTTAGTGACACCTTGGAACTCTATTATGATGTACATATTTATTAACAACTTTCGTTGTTTGTTATTAATAAAGGGATGGTATTTGGCAGGAAATATTAAGCATCATGTACTGAGCCAATTAATACTTCACTGTGTGATGTATATTGTCTATTAAATGATAAATAATATGTATCTAACAAACATGATTTGCCAAGTAGTGAGTCAATAATTAACTTAATATTTCTCATAGTTAATCTTCTACATGAAAATTTAGTGATTGTTTCTGGAAAGGAAATTGTACGATTTGCACGCATTCTTATGATTAAGATTCTCAAAAGCCTTATCCTTGGGAATTGTGAATACGAAACTGTAGCTTATGGATAGGGTGACATGGTGACATGTCATTGGTAGTCACTATATGATGTATGTAGGAATGTAATGTGGAACCAAGTCATTGATAAAGGAATATGACATGGCATCAAGTCACTCAAGGGTGTTGCATAAGAATAACTAGATTGTTTTATTTCATTTGGTTGGATGTGTAACGCGGTTGTAAAAATTTTACTTTGCAACAAAGTGGCCCTTGAACTTACATCAATTTAATAAATTGTTATCATCACAACAAACTTCTATTGCTAAAATTGAGTAGAATGGGATAGGTTAAATTATGTGAGGACGTAAAGCCTAAGAGCTGAGGAGTAAGGGATTCAAAAAACTCCAAAGAATCGATATATTGACATTACAACTATAGTTTAGGTTAGTGAAGAAAGTTTAAATTGATAGTGAAGTCTATTTGAGGGCTCTTTCATGGTAAAAGAGAGTGGAGAAAGTGTCATTTTGTTGGAAACTTGGTATTAAAAGAAAGATATTATAAGATTCATGAAGGATGATGTTTTAAAGAGAGGAGTAAGTTAATAAATAGATGAATTCATTTTTTTTTAATTTAATTTTATAGAAATTGTATTAAAAATTATATAGTTTTGTTTAAAGGGAATTTTGATTATTGAATTTTTTTATTAAGAGTTTTGGCTCATTTTCAGATAAACCACATCGTTAGAATTTCGAGAAAATGAGTAGATTGGAGGCAGAATTTTTCCTCGTTGAAAAAATAGTTTCACCATAAAGGTTGAGTTTGTCCACTTATTATAAAAATCAACTTATTATTATCAAGACCAAAATTATAAAAATAATTTTTTGTATTAGATATCATCAACCATGCACATGGTCATCCACCTTAGAGATAATCCACCATGCTCCATCCATCTCATCCATCTTTGTCCCTTCATCCTTCTTTAATTTCATTGACAACATGACAAATGGACTAGGTGATGAGGTGGTAGCCTAGGATAACTAACATGTGGCATTCCTCACATCCAATGATGATGTGACACGTTGACCAAGTGATGAGGTGGAAACCATGTCTAAATAACAAGTGGCATTCTTCACATCCAATGACAACATGACATGTGGAACAAGAGATAACTAATCCACCCATCTTCGCCCCTTCATCCTTCTTCACATCTAATGACAACTTGAAATAGGGGCTAGATGATGAGGTGGCAACAAGGATAGTTGAATTTGGAATTCTTCACATCCAATGGTGGCATGACACATCAACCAAGTGATGAGGTGGTAAATTAAGGAAACTAAAAAGTAGCATTATTCACATAGAACGACAACATGATGCATAGATGAGGGGATAAGGTGACAATAATAGCTAAATAATAGGTGGAAATCTTCACATCTAATAATAGTGTAACACATGGAACAGGTGGCAACTAGGGATAACTTAGTGGGCAAGCTAACACTTAGCTCACATTTAATGACAACATGACACGTGGAATAGTAGGTGATAAGGTGGTAGCCATAACTAATTGAAAAGTAGTGTTCTTCACATTTGATAATAGCATGACACGTGGACTAGGTGGCAACATTCATATTTTCCCCTTCATCCTTCTCCACAATGAATCACTACATGACACGTGGACTAGGTCGTAGGTGGAAGCTAGGGATCACTAATAATTAGTATTCTTCATATCCAATGATATCATGACATATGGACTAGGTGATGAGGTGGTATCTAGAGGTAACTAACAAGGGGGATTCTTCACATCCAATGACGACATGACACTTGGACCAAGTAATGAGGTGGAAAAAATGGCTAACTGACAAGTGGAATTCTTCACATCCAATGAAAACTTGACATAGATGAGTTGTCAATCAAATCTAATGTAAAGGTATAAGTGACAATGGCAAAAATTGCATACTTAGATTACATCCAATGACAACATGACATGTGGACTAGGTGATGAGATGGAAATAGTGGTTAATTGATATGTGACATTCTTCGTATTCGATGATCATATGAAACATGACCAAGTGGAAACCATGGAAAGTTGCTAGGTGGTGAAAATGGAAAACACTACCTCATGTCATGTTCTTCACATCTTAATGACAACATGACATGTGGACCAAATGAGAACTAGGGATACCAGATAAGTGGTGATAGGGTCCAGTCTGACACTTTTCTCACATCCAATGGAGGCATGCCACATGTACCAATTAATAAGGTGAAAACCATGGCTAATTGATAGGTGGCATTCTTCACATCCAATCACAACATAACACATGGACCAAGTGGTAGCCAAGGATATTAATTGATATAAGGTGGTGACAGTAACATGTGGTCACTTGGATTCATGGGACAATGTGAGACATGGGTTTTTCTAAGCGCACCTAAAATTAGTACATGGTAGGTATGAGGAACAAGATCCATAGACACCTTATTAGACACCTTATTGTGTCACACAATAAAATGGGAGAGTGTTGGCATATATATTCTATGAAGATATTATTCAAGTGCATGTGGGATTAGCATTTGGGCCTCAAATCTACAAAAAATTATGGTTCTTGAAGCATGTACTCTAGAAGCATATCTTAGGTTGTAAGTGTCTAAATCAAGAAAATGAATGGTCTAAGGTGATTTTATATCCTTATTGTTGTAAGATGATTATGTTATAAACATCATTGAGGTTTTATATTCATAAATAATGATTTCATGAAGTGAACCACTGGGTTCACTTAAAGTGGTATTAGAGTGGTTGTTTCATTCACTTGTGGTCAATTTCAATCTATTGGTGGCAATTAAAATATTGAGCTAGTGGTCCAATTCATTCATAAGTGTATTTTTAAAATAATTTTTAAATTATGGGCTTATAGCCTAGAATTGTGACAAAGAAATTTTTATTCATGGTAGAAGAAGTCACCAAAAGTTATTGGTGAAAATTGTTGATATTGACAATAATTTCTTTGTACTTTCCTTTTTTCTATAGACACTAATAGTGGGTAGAAATAACAAGCTTACAATCTCGTGACCCAACTTTGAAATAGTTTGTGACAAAGAATAAATCATAAAAAAATAATTGTTGCAAGGAACGACATCACTACATTAGTATCATTGAAGTTAAAGAAAAAGGCTTCATTTATTGCAGCATGACTATGGGATTAGAGTGTGATGGCCTGAGTTTGAAATTGGGAATGCATATTGGAAACGTTTAGTGCCCTAAATGCATCGATAACACAACAAATTTTCTATCAAACTCATAGGAGACATATCAGGCATGTCAAAGACAACGTGGTGATGCATTTCAATTAAATGGTTCAAGTTAATTCTCGATCTTTATTGATGTAAGATGATTCTATTATAAACCATGTTAGGGTTTTATATTCATGAATAATTATTTCATGAAGTCAACTACTACTAGTTTCACTTAAGATACTAGTTTCACTCAAGATGGTATCAAAGTGGTTGTTCTCTTGACTTGTGGTCAATTTCAATTCATTAATAATAATTAAAATATTAAAGTGATACAATTCATTAATAAGATTATTTAAAAAAGAAATTTTAAATTATAAACTTGTAGTATAGAATCTTAACATTTATTTGTAATAGAAATAGAAGAATTCACTAAAACTCATCAATGAAAATAATTACTAATGAAAATAATTTCTACAAACATCTTAAAAGGGACAACAACACCAAAATCAAATAAACAAAACACGGTGTTGAATTCAAGTTGAATAATTGATATTGGAAAATACCTTGAAGCAACAATGAAAGCCTCAATAAAACCAATATCAAAAGCACTCAACTTGGATAGAAAAACAAAATGACATGTGTTACATTCACATGCACACTACTACGTATAAACCACAACCTTTTATAAATGTGTAATAACCATAAACCATATTTTTTTAACTTTTATAAATGTGTAATAACATTAAAACCATTTTTTTAAAAGAGCAATAATTTCTCACATTAAAACCTTTTTTTAAACCAAAACCTTTTTTTTAAACCAATTTATAATGATAAAAATCAATTTGAGTATCTAACTAAAAACTAAGAAAATTTCGTTGTAAGACATAAAGTTAAACTTACCTAAGAAAATGTTTAAAGACAAGTGGATAGACAACAACTTTTAGAAAGGATGTGCAGAAGCATATCTCCTTACCATTTGGTCATTGAATATTTGCATCTGACGAGTGATGAATGTAGAAGATATTCCAAGGGTTCAAATGTCTCTTCTCATTAGTGCTTTAGATGTATGGATATTTTCTCATTCTCAAGTTACACTAATGACTATACTCTTCACTTTAAGGGCACTTTTAAAAAAAATATATTAAATCATTTGAATGTGTTTGTGTTAATAATTGATGTTGTGTTTTCATGTGAATACACATAACTATGTGGTTGTAAAAATATTAAATCATTTGAATGTGTTTGTGTTAATAATTGATGTTGTGTTTTCATGTGAATACACATAACTATGTGGTTGTGTGAGCTTTGCTTTAAGTTCAATGTTTTGAAGGATCCTTCTATTTAGACTTTTTCTGAAGGATCATATTATAATGTTTTATTATGATGTTTTAATGGTTGGATTTTTCTTTAATGTGTATTATGCATGGTTCATAAATGTTTTTTTTTTGTTAATGACATGTTAATCATATGCATGAAGTAGTGAAAGTTATTTTGCTTAGGAGACAAATGCATAATAATTCATAGGTATTTTAAATTGATTTATCTCACTAAACCTATTGTATGGGTTATGCTTAAATGCTTATTATTTAGTGGTTCTGATTTGTACTTTGAATTGGGTTCTGAATTGGTAACCGCAAGGCTCATTTTCTTACCTCATGAACATGACAATGTTGTGATTTCAAATTCCTTCTCCTTCAAGAAGCCCTTTTCGATCTTCCAATCATGCTAGCTTGATTGAATTTTTGTATATGTGCAATATCCTTGTTTCCCCCGTTTGTAAATATAACTATAACTGGCCAAGAGACTATGGAAGACTAGATATGTGTGAATGTTGGATTTGATAAACCTTTTTGTTATAAAAGGTCAATGTATGTATTTTATGTTATTAATATAAAATGGATAGTGTTGCATAACTGTTGAAAGGGGGGTTTACCAAGATATACCACGATGCTATGAGAGATATGGTGAGGGGAACCAGAAATGGTAGAGATGACCCTGACCCAGAACCTTATTGGATTTAATGGCCTAGACCCAGAACAGTCCTCTGACCCAAAAATGAATTACCAATCAAGATGGTGGTTGGAAAAGTCCTCTTCAAGAATTAATGAGGAGATGGGGTAGAGTACCTATATGCAATATTTCCATACCTGACCATGTTCTAGGGATTCAAACCCACGCAACCTTGTTGAGGAAGGTAAGAAAAGCGGTAATTCGTAGGTAGAGGTAGATCTGCACGAGGAAGCAAAGTTGAGAGACCAATCTCGAGAAGAGAAAAGAGTGCGTGCAGCTCTCTGGTTCGAGGAAGAAATGAGAAATAAGATCATTATGGGTGCAAGAAGATGCTAGCAGGGTTTTCATCCCAAACTAATAAATGGGGTTGACGAGTGACTATGGAAGTACTCATGCAGATCTCCTTGCTTGGAATAGAGAAAATCGGTTGCCAAGATCTTGTGGGAGGAGGAGAGTAACCTTCATCCCTGAATGTCATTGAGCAAGAATAAAAAGTCTCTCTCATAGCATCATGGTCTAGCCTCGAGGGTGGCCAACGATAAATCCGTTCATGAATTGTTGTGCCTATAGTTGAGTGGAAACAGGCACCCCTTTCAGTAGTCGCTTCACTATTCTAGTTTTCCGATCAGTATTTTCATACTCTGTGTATTGAAATGGAAATGCTGACTAAATATATTTATATTTCTATGATTGAGTCATGTATTAAGTGATTAAGGTAGATATATGTATTGTCTCTCTGTGAACCCATGCCTTTAAATGGTCTTCTACTTGCCTCAACTTAACAATTAGAGAGTTATGGGACATGAGTCTGTAAGAGAGTCGGGGTAGGGTTAACTGGAATGCTTAAGTCCTACTGACCTCTTGAATCTACCTTTGTGGGAATACCAAGTTCCAAATCTGTGGGAGGAGGGCGCCTCTTTCAGGCCTTTCACCCATGTGACTGAGGGCTTGTGCCTATGTCCTTAACCAATTCATGGCTAAGAGGTTAGCGCGTATCCCACGAGAGTTTCGGAGGACCCATATGACCAAGTTTTGGGAACCCTTTGCTAAGATCGAAAGGAGATAAGCCTTTCGGGCTTCAGAACTATGGGAGTTCAGAGCTTCAGAGTGTTATGACCTTACCATTTGTAAACCAGCCGAAGGAAACTAGTTGTTATGGTTACCCACGAGGTTGACCGGTGCCTGGCGGTTTCCCTAATTATGACATATAGAACTGCCCCACCATTAAACCTTGATCCATTTATCAATCGTGAAGCAATGCGAGCCACAGATCTGAGGGTATTCGGGAATACCCTTGGTCGTTGGATCTATGTTGAGGTAAGTCCGACAAATTCCTACTTCGGGAGAACAAAGATGTTATAGTACCAAACTCCCCGAACGTCGGAGTTACAAAGTGATGAGAGTCATGGATATCGGGATTTCATTGAGAATCCATCTTAACCTTTCGGTCAACCAGTAGAGGGGCTTGCATACGTTACTTCAGTGAAGTCCTGCTTCAGGAGATCGAAGCGGCCACAATGTTGAAACCCCAAAAGGCCGGAGCTGCGAAGTGACAAGGACTATAGATCTAGGGACCCTTCGGGATCTCCCCTAACCGTTATATATAGACCATGGTCATCCCATCATTGACCACTCTGAGAGGAAGGAAGAATTCACACAACGGATCCCCTGAACGTCGAAGTTACGAAGTAACAAAGGCCATAGATCCAGGGGTTATGTGGACACACCTTGGCTGTGAGATCGAAGGTTTTGGAATGCTATCAGTCCGGTGTAACGTGGCATACTGACGTCACCCAGGGTGATGTGGACCCACGTTTGATGTGCCATGTGTCACCTACATTTGTATGTTTCGTAGACCCTATGTGCCTATTTAAATGTGACATGTGTCACCCACTGTAGGGGCCATGTGTCATCTCTTCCTTACTGTGTGTCACCCCCAGCACTTGCTTACTTGGTCCATATGGTGGGTGGAGTGATCAGGACCCACCTGTCCTTGCCTCCACATCCAGTATGTCACCACATGCTAGGGTGGACCGTTCGGGAGTCTGGGACGTCGGGACTCCGGGGGCTTAGGATGTAGTGTCGAGGATAATCCGAAAGGACCGAAGGTCAGAGCCACATGGAAAGATTTTTGGCTCCTTTGAGAGTTTGGTAATTCGAGACTCTGGAGGACAGGCATGCAAAAAGGATAAGGGATGTTCAATGTCGAAGCATTGAATGTCGATCTTTCCTCTATCTCATGTGTTAAATGAAGACCATGTGCCTTTGGATTGGATGGTGGATGGACCTCCTCCATGGATGAAGGAACTTGGGGAGGGTATGAATGAGTTGGATCCATGTGGATGCCACGTGGCCCATGACTGATAATGACCAAAGATCTTCGAGAGACCATAAATTGTAATCCAAAGCTCAGTTTCAAGTCTGGTGGCAGTCGTTAGAGAGATAAAGTTGAGTACAAGAGGATGGAGACCTCAGAGAGATGAATTGAGACAGTTAAATTAAGTGAAATTTTGATTCCACATCCCTGGAAAGGGTACTTGGGGGTCGAGTGTGTTACAAATTGGTATCAGAGCAAGAAACAACACTTAGGATGCTTGGGCTCATGAATGAGTCGCTTAAAAATCTTATTAGAGAAATTTTAGGGGTGACACCCTATATTACCCCATTCCTAAGAGGCTTAGTTAAACCTCTACTAAAGAGAGGAATGAAACTTTGTGTTGTTGTATGTGTTTTGAAAAAAAATACGAATTGTGTGTTGTTCATAAAACTAGTAGGTCATTAACTAATAGAAAAAAATTTATCAGCACTCAAATAGTCAGTGGACCGCAAGAAAACTAAATCATAAAGGATGGTGACACACCATAAATTGGGGGAAAGCTCCCACAATAGAGAGGAAGAATCTGATGAAAGGAGAGCGATGGAAACCCCTCCAAATTTGGTTGAAACTATAAAATGCCTCATGGCAAAATTACAAAGTTGTAAGGCTGACAATGAAAGGTTGTTAAAAGAGAAGGAAAAGCAAACTGAAATTAATGGAGTCCTACTGCAAATCTTATCAGATACACAAAGGCGGCTACAACATGGACCAACATCCAGTCATGTGGATAGACAACATACTAAGAAAACCCAGAGTCCACCTAAGATATGAAATCATGACCCTGAAAGAAACCACACAAGGAGGAGAACCTCAAAGAAGGCCCAACATGGATCCAAGAGACACTCATCGAAAGAACCCTCTAGTGAGGAAACTGACAACTCCAAAGAATCTTCTAGAAGAAAAACTAGTTCACATTCCTAGAGGAAAAGAAATAAGAGGAAACATTCCAAGAGCTATAACCCTGAAGAGTTCAAGACAGCCAAACCACCCACTTTCAATGGAGAAATTGAAGAAACAGAAGTTTGGTTGCTTGGCTTGAAGAAGTACTTCAGAGTCCATGACTACTATGAAAATTTAAAGGTTCTAATAGCCATTTTTAACATGAATGGAAAATCCTCCATTTGGTGGGAGCACCTTAGGAATGTAGAAGGAATCCATGAGAAGGACTTGTCATGGAAAAAAATTGAGAAATACTTCAAGAAGAAGTATCTGTCAGAGAAATACTTTGATGGGAAGACCAAGGAGTTTATGAAGTCGAGTTGGGATAGCTTACAATAGATGAATATATCAACACATTCCTTGAGATGATAAGGTATATGCCCTACATCAAAGATGAAAATGTAAAGATGCAATGATTTATTAGTGGACTGCCTCAGTCCTTCTAGGACAGAATTGAATTTGATGAGCCAAATATCTTAAAAGACACTATCTGGAAGGCAAGGTATTTCTATTAGAAAATCAAGAATAAGACAGAACCTCATGAGGACTAGAGGAAGAAGAGTGGTTTAGGATTCAAGAATAAGGGGTCCAAACCCTCAAGATTTAAGAACCATGGAAAAGGTTCTAAGATGAGCATTCCTACTAAAAGTGTATATCAACAAAATTTCCCCTCTTAGAGTGGAAATAAACCCTTTGGAGCAGCCCCAAGTAAGACTGATAACTGAAAGAGAGAACCCTTGAAATGTTGGGGTTGTGGAGAAGAACATCTACTGAGAGACTGCCCATATATGAAACAGAACAATAGGAGGGTCTACAGTGTCCAAGAGGCTACCATAGTCAATGACATGGCTAGGAGCATGCCACAGATTTATGCAACCTTGGATAATAGACAAGTTGACCACCAAGCTTCGGTGGTGGAGATGGAAGGTATGATTTCCAACCATCCAGTTTCATTTTAATTGACCCTGGTTCTAATTTGAGTTATGTTTCCCATCAAACTGTTGAGAAATGTAGTTTTCAACAAGTTAAACATGTTAAATCATGGTTGGTACAACTAGCCACTGGAACCAAAATAAAGGTAACAGAGGTCATACTAGCATGTCAATTCGTTATGAGTGGATTTCCCACCCAAGAAACCTTAAACATACTCCCTTTAGGATCTTATGACATGTTAATTGGCATGGACTAGTTGGCTTCCCATAAAACCAAGTTGGATTTTTACAATAAAACTTTGGAGTGTGAAGATGAAGAAGGGGGAAAGGCAACCCTAAAAGGGATTCAAAAGCATGTCTCAGTGAGACAAGTATCAGCCCTTCAAGTGAAGAAGTATTGAAGAAAAGGATGTCCTTTGTATGCAATAAAAGTATTGGAATCTATTGAGGGCGACAAACCAAGCCTATAGGACCACCCCATATTAAGAGAGTATAGAGATGTGTTTCCAGAAGAGGTATCAGGTCTACCTCCAAGAAGAGATATTGACTCGTCAATATAAATTGCACCAAGAGCGGTGCTAGTGTCTAGAACACCCTATAGAATGAGTACACCATAGTTGGTTGAGCTCAAGATACAACTAAAGGAAATGATGGAAAAAGGCTACATTTGGCCTAGTGTGTCTCCATGGGGAGCACTAGCCTTGTTTGTGAAAAAGAAGGATGGAACACTTAAGTTGTGCATAGACTATAGGAAACTCAATAAGATGACCATAAAGAATAAGTATCCCTTTCCAAGGATCGATGACTAGTTTGACCAATTAAAGAATGCTACAATTTTCTCCACAATTGACTTAAGTTCTGGATACCATCAGGTCCGAATTAAGGATGAATACATCCACAAAATGGCCTTTAGGACAAGGTATGGTCACTATGAATTTGTGGTGGTGCCAATTGGGATAACCAATGCACCAACCAATTTTATGTGATTAATAAATAATGTATTGGGTAAGTTCCTAGATAGATTTGTATTGTTTTCCATAGATTATATCCTAATATATTCTAAGAATAGGGAAGATAATCAAGAACTTCTCAAGTTAGTTCTTCAAGTACTAAGATAACATCATCTCTATGCTAAGTTTAGTAAGTGTGACATTTTCCAGAAACAAGTCCATTACTTAGGCCATGTTATTTATGAATAAGGAGTGGCAGTTGATCCTGATAAGATCAAGGCCATTATGGATTGGCCTACCCCAAAGGATGTATCTAATATCAGATCCTTTATGGGCCTAGAAGGATACTATAGGAAGTTCATAAAATGATTTTCCAAGATTGGTTTCCCAATCACCTCCCTTCTAAAAAAGGGAGTTAAATTCATTTGGACATCATAATGTGAAGAGAGATTCCAAGAGATGAAACACCTTTTAACCAATGCACTTGTGTTGAATATTTCCGACCCAAATAAGGACTTCTTTGTGTGTACAGATTCCTGCAAGGAAGTACTCGGAGGATTCCTTATGCAAGAAGGACATGTAATTTTCTATGAATCCAGAAAATTGAATGAGCATGAAATCGATTATGTGACCCACGATCTAGAATTGGTCGATATAGTACACTATGGGGTTCTATTTAAAAATAAATGGAATTGGCTAAAGGCATATCAAAGGGATCTTATAGTGGATCCTACATACAAACTCGTGTGTAGTACTTGGAAAGTCCTTGACAAATTTTGGAAATAGTAGGAAACGCCCATAAAGGAATTCATATGCACCAAGATATAGCTCATTACAAAATAGTGTTGCTTTTTTATTGGGAATTTTGCAAATGTTATTGTGTGATTTACTTAAATTTATAAGATGATTGTGATGTATGAGCTTGTCATTCACTCCAATCCACATTCTGTGGAAACACTTAGTATTCATTCACAAAAACTGAGATAATCTTGAATGATACTAGATGGATTTGTCAATAAAATCTAGTTGTTTGTAACCTCTTTGTAATACTAGCATGTGTTTTCACTATTCATGGTAAAATGGATAGCATCACGATTGAAAGGGATATAATTTGTTGAAGTTCATAGTAATCTAGGTTTTGGCATGGGAATGCAGGTAATACCACACTCACAATAGTGTCATATGAACACTACTTACAATGGAATTTGTACTCTCATAGTGTCGGTGGAAATTGCTTGCTAGCTATGAGCTACATCTAAGAAAGTAAATTTGACGTTAAATATGCAAAAGTGCTTAGATTTAGAGATGGAGTAGGGTAGAAAGGTGGGTTACTCCAATAGAGGCTATATGGATTGGTAGTCCAATTACAACTAGTTTACCTATGTTATTTATTTATTTACAAGTTCATTAATAGATCCCTCAAACACGAGGTAGAAACATGTGGAATAGCTTGTTAGATTCCCTAGATGTTGCTTATGTTATGCATCATTTCCAAAAAATGTAGGGCATGTTGTAGAAGCACCAACTCTTTTCAAGGAAACCATTACCTTTGAGAACTCTAACTATCCTACAAAATAAACTTTGCATGCATACTCCATAATGAATGCCAAATAGTCAAAGAGTTTAAATGAAACGAATCAAAGAAAAGTGGAGAAATAAAGGCAATGATCCAAAACATAGTCTTCCTATAGGATGTGCTTAGAGAAGATGAAAAGAGATGCTTGGAAACTAAGCATGGTGTATAAGGAATGGGTAGGTTGAGTCAAGCTACCAACAATGCCCTCTTAGTGAGACGGGAATATAGAAGGCTACATGCAATGTATCTAAGATGGAACTTATCAAGAAAACCAAACAAAGAGAGGATCTAAAGTCACTACTCCATCCACATATGGAATTGTTTGAGAAAAGGATAATTCTTCAAGTTTCCCTAAGAAAAATGTTAAAATGGGATTGGAGGAATTCCCAACTTCCTTCCCCAAGACATTAGATGTGACCAGGTTCCAAATGTGATTGTTTTCAATCATGTCAAAGAGGAGCTGAGTATAGTGGTAAGGCGCACAAAAAATTCCCTCCCTCTTCTTGAGATTAAGAATAGTACTTTACAACCTTGTAGAAAAAGATGAGATTGTTTATAATGGAAGGATAGGAAGTAAGGAGCTTAAATTCTACCATCAAGAAGCAACTTATGTATCTGACTCATATGAAAATAAGGATATAAATAGTCTAAATAGGACGTGAATAATTGGCACAAAAAACTATATAACCATCGGGCATGGAATCAATAGTTCCAAGAAGGGTGTGACATATAGTTGAGTGACTATGTCATGCAAAATTTCAATTGTTTGAGAATTCGTGTACTTGGGATTAAAGAGACTTATAAATAGAGTAAGGTTTGTGAAGATAATCTTGAGAACTAGATCATTGATCTCTAAAATTCACATATAACCGTTTCCCTAGACTACTAGTTTGAAATCATTATAATTTTTAGAGTTGGGAAAGAATTTTCCATTCATCATGGCATTCAAAGTCACTCTGATTGCAAAGGGAATCCATAGAAAATTTTACTAGGGAATGTTTTCATTAGGAAATGAAAAACAATAAATATTTTAAACTCTCTTTAAAAATCTCTTGAAAAAAGCAGAGCAAGACCTTTGTCAAAGGTCTATATCACAACCACTTTATAGCATAAGTTTCATCCCCGGTTGATTAATTTGGTTTCAACATATTAATATTTTAAACTTGCTTTAAAGATCTCTTCATATAGGCAAAAGCATGAACTCTGTTGGAGGTCAATATTACAACCACTTTATAGCATATGTTTCTTAGCTTATCTTGTCCCTAATTATGGGTGGAGTGTCCACTTTAAACATTGGACGTTTCAAAACTCCTACACAATTTATTCCAGAAATTTCCAGCAACAAGTTTCTTCTTAGGTTGACTAATTTGGTTTTGACATATCAACATACACCGATTAATGGCCACTATATCTGTTCAAGTACTTGTAGTTTCATTCTTGAAATATGCTTATGAAATGAGTAGGATGAAGAGATACTAGTAGACATGGGATCTAAAGGGAAAAAATCACATATACATGAAGTTAGACATGAGCCATAACATGACTTATTGAATAAGGTCACAAGATTTTCTAATTTCCTTTATTTTATTTTTCATAAATATTGTTTACATGTTTTAATTTCCTTTTGTTAATGAAGAATGTAGTTTTGATAGTAAGCAAGTTATCTTCATCATAGTGCTTTACAATATTATCACGTGCTTAAGAAATTTTTAGTGTCCATAGAATTGTACAAATGAAGAATATTCATAATTAGGGATGTCAAGGAATGTGTCAAACACAAAGGAAAAACCATTGGTCATTTTAGCCTATGCTAGAGAAAGATGAGATGAAGAAGGTGATGAATGTTACTTCTAGCCAAGAAAAAAATGCAAAGACAATGCAACTCCCATCGAGTGCCAATACAAGATGATCAGAGTCAAATGTCAGTAGTATGTGAATCAGGGTGAGGAATAAAACATCGAATGAATGGATACATGTCATCATACCACATTGACTAGTGAAGCCTCATGTGTGGGGAATATATTGTAATTTCTTAATTTCATAAATTACTTAGTCTCACTTTTACAATGAACAATCCAGTTGAGAATAAGACAAATTGTAATGAGGAAAGAGCTAGAAATTCAAATATCCACCAAGAAACTTAAAGGCCATTTAGGTAAAACAATGAGTCATAGAAGTCAAAAGGCCAAGGGCCACAAGTAAAGTTATTAAAGGTGTCATTTCCCTCAAGTAGGGGAGCTCTTTTTCTTGGAATTGTAAGTTATCTCCATATGTTGACATCGATGTTAACTATAGTGTATATACTCTTGAATAATTTTTATTAGTTTTGAGTTATTATCTCATTTCATTGTTCTCTTGGTGCTTGTGGACATGAGCATTCTAACTTTTGGAATATTTTCTCATTCGAACTTATTCTTCCCACTTATATATTTCACTGACTAATAATTGATGTGAAACATGGAATCTCTCAATGATTTGTGGACTATTCTCAATGACTTGGAGCCTTTGATTTTGCATATTTTTTGACGAGTGGATTGTTATCTCTTCATAATACTAGCATGTTTCTCGATATTCATGGTAAAATGGATGCTACCACTATCATGATTGAAAAGGATATAGTGTGAAAAATATCATAGTAATCTAGGTTTTGGCATGGGAATAAAGGAAATACCACTCACAATAGTTCCATATGAATGGTACTTTCAATGGATGTATACTATCATAGTGCTAGTGAAAATCACTTGCTTTCCATTAGCTACATATGAGAAGGAAAATTTGTTGTTAAAATGGATTCAAAGGAACATAGGTTTAGAGATAAAGTGTAGAAGAAAGACGGGCCTACTCCAATAGAGGATATATGAATTTGTTGTTCAAATACAACCAATTTTTATACCTTTAATTATTGATTTAGAAGTTCATTAACAGACCCTCTGGACACGAGGTAGAAGAATATAGAAGATCTTCTCAGATTCCATGGATGTTGTTTCTACTATGCATCATCTCCAAAAAAGCAAGGCTTGTCGTAAGAGAGCCAACTCTTTCTAAGGAAATCATCACCTTTGGGAACTCTAACTATCCTACAATATAAATTTGTACACATACTTCATAATGTATGCCACACAGTTGAAAGAGCTCAAATTAATAAATCAAAGGAGATTGGAGAGACAAATATGATTGTCTAAAATGCATTCTTCTTATAGGACTTGCTTAGAGAATATAACAATATATTCTTGGCACCTAAGCATGGTATATAAGGAATAGGGTAGGTTCAGTCAAGATGTTAGAAATGCCCTAATATCAATACGAAGAAGATAAAAGGATACATGCAATGTATCTAAGATGGAACTTATCAAGAAAACCAAACATAGAGAGGATATAAAGTCGCTACTCCATTCACACATGGAATTGGTCAAGAAAAGGATGACACTTCAAGTTTCCCTATGAAAATTATCAAAGTGGGATTATAAGAATTTCCAACTTCCTTCCCTCAAACATTGGATGTACCCATAGTGCAAATATAATTGTTGTCAATGTGAAAGAGGATCTTGATGTAGTAGTGAAGCATACAAAAATTTTACTCCCCCTTCTCAATATTAAAGAATAATATTTTACACAAACTTGTAGAAAAAGTTGAGATTGTTTCCAAAGTAAGGATAATAAGTTGGGATTGTTTCCAAAGTAAGAATTTCCAACTTCCTTCCCTCAAACATTCGATGTACCCATAGTGCAAATATAATTGTTGTCAATGTGAAAGAGGAGCTTGATGTAGTAGTGAAGCATACACAAATTTTACTCCCCCTTCTCAAGATTAAAGAATAATATTTTACACAAACTTGTAGAAAAAGTTGAGATTGTTTCCAAAGTAAGGATAATAAGTTGCGGGGGGGGGGAGGGGATTCTATCATCAAGCAACAATTTACCTATCTAACTAGTATGAAAACAAAGATATAAATAGTCTAGATAGGACATCGAAACTTGGCTCAAAATATGGTATAACCACCATCATGGAATCAATAATTCTAATAAAACTATGAGATTGTTTTCAAAGGAAGGATAATAAGTAGGGGGTCGGGTGCGGGGGTGGGGGGAATTCTATCTTCAAGCAACAATTTACCTATCTAACTAGTATGAAAACAAAGATATAAATATTCTAAGTAGGACATCAAGACTTGGCTCAAAATATGGTATAACCACCATCATGGAATCAATAATTCTAATAAAACTATGACATAGAGTCGAGTGACTATATTGTGCAAACTTTCAACTAACTTTCAACTCTTTGAGAGGTCATGTAGTTGGGAGAAAAGAGACTTAGAAACATAAGCATATTTGTGAAGTTGATCTCGATAACTACATCATTGATCTTTGGAAATCATATATAACCATTTTACTGGACTACTAGTTCGAAAGTATTATAAGTCCTAGAGTTGGGCAGGCACTTTCATTTCATCATCACCTTCAAAGTCATTTGGATGGGGAAGGGAATCCATATAAAAGTTTAACAAACAACTTTTCCATTAGGAAATAAACAACAATAAATATTTTAAACTCATTTTAAAACTCTCTTAAAAAAAGCAGAGCAAGAACTCTATTGGAGGTCAAGATCATAGTCACTTTATAACACAAGTTTCATCTTAGGTTAACTAATTTGGTTTTGGCATATCGATATATGCCAATTAATGGAAACTAGATCTATTTAAGTACTTGCAATCCATTCTTGAAAGATTCTTATAACGTGAGGACGATAAAGAGATACTTGTAAACATGGGATATAAAGGAAGCATATAATAGAAACATGAATTTAGATAAGAGCCAAAACACAATTCATTGAATAAGGTTGTAGGCTTTTCTAAATTCCCTATGTTCTTGTTCATCAATTTCATTTCCACATTTTAATTTCCCTTTGTTAGTGAAGCATGTGGTGTGGACATTAAGTGAGTTATGTTCATCGTAATGCTTTATATTATTATCATGTGTTCTCAAAGCTTTAGTGTCCATAAGATTATACAAAGGAAGAATATTCATAAGAAGGGATGCTAAGGCATGTGTTGAACAAAAAGTAAAATGCATTGGTTAGTTTATCCTATGTTGGAGCAAGATGAGATGAAGAAGGTGATGAATGTTACTTCTAACCAAGAAAAAAATCCAAAGAGAAACTACTCCTAACAAGTTCCAATATAAGGTGTTGGCAGTACGTGAATGAGGGTGAGGAAAAAAACATCCAATAAATGGAGACATGTCATCGTGCCACATTGTCTAGTGAAGCCTTACCTGTGGGGGAAATATTGTAATTTCTTAACTTCATAATTTACCTAGTCTCACATTTACATCGAACAATATAGTTTAGAATAAGACAAATTATAATGGGGCAATAGCTAGAAACTCAAAGAGGCATTAAGAATCTCAAAGGTCTCTTAGGGTAAATGAAGAGCCGCATAAGTCAGAAGGCCCAGTGCCAAAAATAAACTTATAAAAGGAACCATTTCCCTCAAGCAAGGGATTCATTTCTTGGCATTGTAAGCTATATTCATATGTTAATAAAGGCATTGATGCTAGATATTTTGTTAAACTCTTACATAATTGTGATCAATTGTGAGTTATTCTCTCTTTTCCTTGTTCTCTTAGTGTTTTGGGGCATTAGCATTTTAACTTGTGGATTATTATCTCATTAATAGTTATTATTCTCACTTATATTTCATTGGCTAATAATTGATGTGAAGCATAGAGTCTGTCAACAGTGAGTGGATTATTCTCAGTTAAACAGAGCCTCTAATTTTGGATATGTTTTAACTAGTGGACTTTACTCCCTAATGCTATATGCATGATCTTGTTTCATTTCAATGCATTGGTTTTATGATAGGGAAGTGTTCTTAGTGGTGGGATCATTTCACTTCAGGGAGGAGTTGGGAGGATCTAATTCAAGTTCATTTATGATAATAATAGTTGACTATTCTCCCTAAACTATTGATGGTATTGCCAACTCTTGTTACCACTCCTCTAGCATTTTATTATCTACATTTCATACTAAATTCTTTCATTGCATATTAATTTTATTTCATTCAAACTCATAAAAAACCTTGATTACAATTGTCAAGCTACAACCTAAAAGCTTGTCATTTCAATGAAGAAAGATCTAATTGAACCCTTTCATCAAGAAACGATGTGAAGTTGACAAATTTTATTTCTGTGTGCCAACACATCGATATAGAGGCATTCCAATTAAAGTGTTTTTTAGTATAAATATACCATACATTAGTTGAGGAGGTTTTGCATATGTCACTATATCAATCTTACATGTGTCGTTGTATTAACATTTCTAGGAGATGGAAAAATGGAAAATCATTGACATATTGACATGACATTTGATGATATATTGACATTTTTACATTAGAAAGGTTGATACATCTATGTAGTTCCTGTCCTTTTAAAATATGGAAATTTATGAAAAACTTATTGACGACATTTCAATTGCCACCGCAACATTATAAAAACATTATTTTTTAACCAAAATGAAGTAGTATCCACACACTTTCTTTTAAAAATATGAAACAAGTATAATGACAATTTAATCTATAAAAACAAAGCTAGCCCATGTCGATGTAAAAGATTCTTCAAATATGACATTTTTTGATGTGATGTTAAACATATGTTTGACCCAAGATGATAAAAAATCACATCATAGAATCAAAGAGAATTGCATAATGGACAATTGAATAGCACAATGTAAAATCAACACAAATATTTGATAAAAACGTGAAGATAATTGTATATCAAGTATACAAGCTTGTTAGAGAAAAAAAACCTCACAATTTGCACAAATGTTTGATAAAAACATGAAGATAATTTTTGCACCAAGAGGTGCTCTACAAACCAGTATGGGGGAGATGTTGTAATTCGTAAATGGTGGGGCATATGGTTTGTCCATTTCATCAGCATGGATGTCTATTACGGTATAATAAAAATACTTCTTTGTAGAATTTGTTTCTGAATGGATGTTTGAGTGTGGTCTATTGATTGTGTTGCCAAAGCCAAGAACTAAATTGCTTATACCACCTTCATCGAGAACAATCTGATGAAATGGTACAACAGCCTCAATAACTAAATTGTTAAAGCATATTTAATTCTATGTTCCCCTCTAATCAATAGAATGAAAGAATAAGATGTATCATCAACTAGATTTGTAAAGTTGGGCTTCAAAGCCCAGCCTTAGGCTCCTGAAGAAACAATGAGTAGCCTATGTAAACACAATGAAAACTCCCAAATGATGCACAAGGATCTAGCAATCGGAATGGACTGTTGTAGGTATATTTCCCTACACCAAAGCATTAGTAACACTTTATATAAGACAAAGATAAATAAATATAATGTATGTCAATGTGGGGTGAATGTTATAGGCTATAATAAACTTAGCATCCCTCAAATCGATGTGTATAAGAAAAAGATAAATAAATATAATGAATGCCAGGTGTGTTATACCAAGTGGTGTATACACAAAAATCAAACAAGAACTAGATATACATACAAAGCCACGAAATTGAAGCAATTACACAGTGATAAAACTCACAATTGACACACAGATTTTACCTTGGAAAACCAACATTTAATGGGGATTTTAATAGGCTCAAGAGATAATTACAGAGGGTTGAGATATACATAGGTTGCATGTATTGTTGCTCACTGACAATACAAAATTGCAAATGGCCATGTCTTAGAGATACCTTTTCTCATTGTGGACAAGCTCCTTGACTCCTTCATACTCCAATCATTAAGAAAGTTGCACTCTTTGAGCTCTCATCTCTGCTCTTCAAGCTTCCCAAGGTTCTCTTTGCATCTCCCTTATTGATCCTTCTTGACTAAAGCCTAGGATGTGTGTATACACAAAAATAACACCAAAACTAGATATAAACATAGAGCCATGAAACTGAAGCAATTACACAGCAATAAAGTTCACAATTGGCACACATATTTTACCCTGTAAAACCAACATTTAATGGGGATTTTATTATACTCAAGAGATAATTATGAAGGTGTGATCTATACACAGGTTGTGTGTATTAATACTCACTGGAAATACAAATTGCATATGGTCATGGCTCAAAGACACCTTTTCTCATTGTGGATAGGTTCCTTGACTCCTTCATCCTCCAATCTTCAAGCAAGTTTCATTCTTTGAGCTCTCATCTATGCACTTCAAGCCTCCCCGAATTCTCTTTGCATATCCCCTGTTGATCCTTCTTCACTACAACCTTCATTTTTTTGATGGACTTCCTTTGGAAGGCCAACCTCGTTTCCACTTCCAACTTTGTCAAACAAAAAAAAACAAAAAAGAAATGACATATTTAATACAAAATTTATAAGAAATAAAAAAAACTAAGTGCTTATTACAAAGTTTGGTAAGGATTCAATTCGAATCACATTATCACACATAACATACATTACAACCAAAAAAACATTAAATAAATAAACAATTAAAGGAAATTACATGATGGCTATATAAAGAGATCAAAACGAACTCGAAAGTTAAAAATGCATATTTACAACAGATAAGGATTTGAAAAGATATTATACACTCAATCACTAATCACTAATGAATTAAACAAATTGAACTAAAATCCAAGGAACATCCCAAATAAAAGGAGATGCTTTAGTGAAATTGAAAAAACTAGTAAAAAACAAACCAAAAAAAAACAACAATGTTACAGCTAGAAATAAATAGTAACCAAAAAATTATAAAATAATCTATACAATCATGTAGTGAATCCTAGCCATGGATCTACCATTGTATAACAACTCAACCACTTTCAATTGTTGAATCAATATAGGCAGGATGTAGAAATCCTACTTCTTCCAATCCCATGAGGCACCCAACCACTTGTATGTTACCTAACATCATGAATCTTACTTCTTCCAATCCCATGAGGCAACCAACCACTTGTATGTTACGTAACATCATGAATTAGATGCCTCAAGTCAATCTATCATCACCTACAAAACATTCGATGAAAATGTTACTCCCTAATGATTTTTGTTATGCAAACCCATGCATTCAAAGTACTCATGCACGGACAAATTCTTTTGATTGTGGAACTACTTGCACGGACAAATTCTTTTGATTGTGGAACTACTTGCAAATTAAGTAGAAGAAGATGGGCCATGTCAATAACATAACATATGGGCATGAAATGATAGTAATGGGTATTCATGCATGGAATTACTTGTAGTTACCTCTACCATGCACATCACATGATGGCTCTAAGAGGCATGCAGAACAATATTCTTAATTTCACCCAACCCTACTAACCTCTCCACTAGATTTCATTGTATGAGGGATGCTACAATAATAGCCATTAATGATGTGAATCATTAATGTTGCATTGACAACGACCGTTGCAATATAACAATGAGTACTATGTATGAGAACAAACCTAACTTTAAATGGACTTCAAGAACAACAAGACAATGAATAGATAAGTAATTAATTAATGGACAAGATTAAAAAACAGTTGATCTTCATTGAAACTCCAAGGATGGTTGTTGTGATATATAATGGTGTGCAAGTTATCAAGATATTTATGAGAACATACATTGAACAACGACCCATGAGCTTTCTCTTACGGGGAATATGTTTCCACATGGTTGGATTAAAAGACGGAAATGTATATCCTCGAAGGGAAAAAAGGTGTGTCAGGCTTAAATGATGTGGTAAATAACATTAATGTCAATCATAATAATGTGGGTTAGTTAAACAGTTTTTAAAAAATCGTTTTAGTACATACTAAGAATCATTCCACTGCTAATAGCATGTACCATTTCCCTTGTATACGATTTTAATTTTTTCTCCCGGGGCTATGAAGTATTGATGTATTTTTGTATTCATGACAAACCCCTCCACCTTAGATCTTGTCTTCTTTAAAGTGCAAAGAAAGAGAGATGGGGTATGACTTCTTGAGTGGGTCTTTAAAAAGTGATTGAAAAGCTTTCAAAGAGGCTTATTAATTAAGTGAGAGAGGGATGTGTTAAATGGAAAGGGTATGCATTGCGGTAAATAAAACAAATTTGGCCATGTACAAATCATCGATCAAAGGATGCTTGATCAAGCAGTTGCATTGATTTTAAAAAATATGTAACACAAAACAATAGGATGCAATGATTTCATTGATGATACAGTGAAAAATGATTTAGAGCGATCAAGTAGTTGTATTGATGTTAACAATGACATAACAAAAAACAATGGGATGCATTGATTTCAATGATGATACAACAAAAAATGATTTAGATCAATCAAATAGGGCTTCAAGAGGAGAACTTAAACTCAATTTTAGTACATCAATTAAAAGAATGAATTCTCACTTGAGTTTAAAGGCTTGATGAAGTTTTTATATAGGTTCTCTTGAAGTGCTTGAAAATTTTCCAAATAGGATCTCCTGAATTGCTTGAAAAGATTCCAAGGCCTACTAATTCGATAGGTGAGAGCCATGTTAAATGGAAAGGGTAAATTTTGAGGCAAACAAAAAAAAATGGCCATGTACAAGTCATCGATCAAAGGATGCTTGATCAAGTAGTTGCATTGATTTTAGTAATGATATAACACAAAACAATAGAGAGCATTGATTTTAATGATGATATAGTGAAAATTGATTTAGAGAAATCAAGTAGTTGCATTGATTTCAACAATAACATAACACAAAACAATGGGGTGCATTGATTTTAGTGATGATACAACAAAAAAATATTTAGAGCAATCAAGTAGGGTTTTAGGAGGGGGGCTAAAACTCAATTTTAGTACACCAATTAAAAGAATGAATTCTAAATTGTGCTTAAAGGCTAGATGAAGTTTCTAGAAAGGATCTCTTGAAGTGCGTGAAAAGATTTCAAGGCCTACTAATTTGGCGAGTGAGAGCCATGTTAAATAGAAAGGGTATATACTTTGAGGAAAATGAAATAAATTTGGTCATGTACAAGTCATGAATCAAAAAATGTTTGATGAAGTAGTTGCATTGATTTTAGCAATCATATAACACAAAACAATAAGGTGCATTGATTTCAATATTGAGATCATGGTGGAAATTACCAATAGATGAAGTTTCTAGAAAGGATCTCCTAAAGTGCGTAAAAAGATTTCGAGGCCTACTAATTTGGCGAGTGAGAGCCATGTTAAATAGAAAGGGTATATACTTTGAGGAAAATGAAATAAATTTGGTCATGTACAAGTCATCAATCAAAAAATGTTTAATGAAGTAGTTGCATTGATTTTAGCAATCATATAACACAAAACAATAAGATGCATTGATTTCAATATTGAGATCATAGTGGAAATTACCAAGTGAAATAACTTTCAAATGAAACAATGCAAACCAATTTCAATATACATATTATGGTATTGAAGTACATTGCTTTGTTTGCTTGGATGTGATTCCTTTGTTACTATTTGTACATTAAAATCACTATAATATTAAGATATGTAGAATGCACTTATATATACAGTGCATTAAAACCAATACAATGTAAGTAGAATTATGAAGAACATAGGAGGTTGGAGAAAGAAATGGAAAGCAAACGAGACACTTATGGCTTCTTGATAGTACTCTCTTGATTAGAGATGATACTTAGTTAAATTCAAACCATCAAATTCATCATTTAAAGTTTTGGTGTGATATACTTTATAAATTTAAAGTTAAAATAGATTCCGTATAATCAATTATACATATTTGCTTAAAAAAACAAAAACAAAAAAACTAAGAATTATAAC
>JZKD02S1672860.1:577914-591018 GCA_000966675.3 Picea glauca | reverse complement strand
TTCAATAGTCTAAATCTAGGGAAAGAGTATTATTCTGTCCTGTTTTGTTCTAGATCCAGGTGGATCTAGGGAGATCGTTTTGTGTCCGCACTTACGGATTAATCCTGAAACACAGACATGGGTCCGCAATGGACAGAGGGATTCCTATGACATATGTGGAGGCACCGAGGAGATGAGACAGTGGGAGGAGAGGTAGAGAGAGTCCTTTAGAACGTGCAAGGAAACCTGTTGCGTTTGACACAGAGGATTTCTATGGTTTAGGTGGAGGATCTACCTGAATCCATGCAGAGGCAGGTTATCGATGTACCTAGAGCATGGGTATGACTCTTCCGGCATCTCGCCAATGCCGTGGTTTTCTATCACAAGACTCATGCAGCACTATAGGCGTAGATGTCATGGGACATGTATATTGGTTGTATATGTATTTTTGAGGGTTTTAGCCCCAATTCTGTAATATAAAACACCATATTTTGTGGAAATATATAAAGAGGGATCTTCGGCTGTACTTATATCTTACAATGTGTACATTGATTTAACGGTTTTCTTTGATTTATTAATGTGACAAATGCCAATTCAAAACATAATTAGCATAGGCATTGAATACACGATTATAACTTCTAGGAATGTGAAAGTATGTAATAAAATCAAATTTTCGTTCTAAAAGATGTACCTGTAGGAATCGATGAGGTAACGTCGGATCACGCACATAGTAACGACCATTCAACTGACATATGACTAACTGAGAATGCAGGTGCACCTCTATAGATAGAATACCATGTGAGATAGCATTGCGCAATAATTCTATGACGACGTTGTATTCGGCCACATTATTCGTGGATGGCCCTAGGCATACGCCACCTGAAGACACCAATAGACCCTCGGGCGAGTAAATCACCCAAGCAGCGGAAGCTAAGTTTCGTGTATGATGACTGGCTCCGTCTGCAAATCCTACGTAGACTAAAGAGTTCATTGACATCTGCCAACAAAAGGGAAAACTTGATAAGCAAGCCAAAGACAAAAAAGGGGAAAAGGTGTATATGCACTAAATTTACATTAGTATATAAAGGGTTTCTCCCAAGCCCAGGGCTCAAGCGTAATACCTTTTTAAGTAGAGCCCATTTCTGGGCTCAGCCAATTTATTCCCTTCATAATATTCCAACTCGTAGGCTCCTTTTTCTATAACACGTCGCACGATATAAGGACCATGCCACATGGGTTTAAACTTGCCTACCCCTAGCGGTTCTTTGGCTTGGTCATACAAGAGGACCAAGTCACCCTCAACATACAACTGAGGACAGAAATACTTATCATACTAAACCTTGACATGTTTCTTGTTTTCCTCAATAGCTGTAAAGGCATCTCGACATTGCTCGTTAAGACTCTCTAGGTGTACAAGGCGCCACTCTAAATACGAAGTGTTAGGTAGGAGCTCAATTGCCAATTTGAGAGAAGTGATTTCGCATTCAATGGGAGGTATTGACTCCACACCGTGTACTAACTGAAAAGGAGAAAAACCAGTGGCAGTCTTAACCGAGGTTCGGTATGCCCAAAGTGCGGGATATAACATGATGTGCTAATTGGAATTGCTCCGACTGACAGTTTTTTGCAAGATGGTCTTGAGAGACTTATTGACAACCTCTACTTGCCCATTTTCCTGGGGGTAATAAGGAGATGAGTGATCATGTTTAAACCCTAGCTTAGACACTAGTTCTATCATCATTTCATTTTGAAAATGAATGCCATGATCAGTGACAATCTCACTCGAGATACCAAACCAGGTGATAATTTGGTTGAATACGAAAAAGTTGTAGTCTTCCCATCAGATTTCACGGTAGGCATGGCTTCGGCCTACTTGGTGAAGTATTCGAAAACCACGATAATGTGTTGATGCCCCCTAGCTGAAGTTGGGTTGCAATCAATGAAATATACTCCCCACTTGGTGAAGGGACCGACGGTAATGACTGGGTGAAGAGGGGTTGGGTGCGAGCACATGTTTTGAGTCAACACTTGGCAGGGGTGACACTTCTTAACCACTTCAATACAATCTTTAAAGATGGTGGGCCAGAAGGAATCGACTCGCAAGATGTTTTGGGTTGTCGCAAGCCCGGATAGATGACCACCACAAGCCCCTTTGTGGAAATCATTAAGGACTAACTCGGCTTCCTCATGAGTTAAGCAACGATGTAAGATACTATCTATTCCTTGATGACACAAAGTGTCGCTGACGATTGTATACATTTTGTCTTGGTATCTAACACGCCATTGATCATCTCGCGAGAGATGTTGAGCGAACTTCAAGGTTTGAAAATATAAAACAATTATCTCCATACCAGGGATCGGACGATGAGACAACGAAAATGTGTTCATCTGCGAATGAATCGACATGAATAACATCTTCGTCTAATCGTGGGAAATCGGATATTAACTCTACAAAAACTAGTGATTTCTTGGACTTGGTCGAAGCAAAGTTGAGATCAAATTATTGTAAGATGACAATCCATTTATTATATTTTCCTCCTATGATACGTCTAATGAGGACGTATTGAAATGGATTAACATCGAAAACCATAGTAGTTTTGAAAACCAATATATAGTGTCGTAAACGTTGGACTGTGTGGGCGATAGCCAAAGCTCGATTTTCAACGTGTGAGTAATTACATTCAGGACCAACTAAATTTTGACTGAGATAGTAGATGACGTGCTTGTGGATCTCATCATCCTCCTGAAATAGAACCATACCAATGGTCTCTTCAGACGCGACGATATACAACAAGTAATCTCTACTGTAATCAAGGGATTTCAATAGAGGGGTCGATACCAAGGCTTTCTTTAAAGCGTCAAAAGACTGTTGGGCTCACTCATCCTAGATAAACGGGGTGTCTTTATTCAATAGGTGCATGAAACCCTTAGTGATATTGGCATAATTCACAATAAACCGACGCAAAAAGTTAGCGTTCCCCTGTAAACCTTGAAGTTGTCTAATCGTGCGCGGGGGAGGCAACTGAAGAATTGCCTCAACCTTAAGTGGATCTACCATTATTCTTGTCTCAGAGACTAAGAATCCTAAGCGACGGCCAGATCTAACACAAAATATGCATTTATGAGGATTGAATCAGATTCTATAGTAGTAGCATCTTTCAAAAACCAGTCGAAGGTGTGTAGCATGATCCACTCTTTTGTGAGAGTGAGCAGCAAGATCATCGAGGTAAGCTTCGACTATGTGTTTGAGATCATGAAAAGTGAAAGTCATGGCTCTTTGGAAGGTTGCTCCGGCATTTTTCAGGCCGAAAGGCATTTTCCAGTATGCAAACAGGCCCCAAGGACATATGAATGCAATCTTATGTTGGTCTTTGGGTTTGATCTGGATTTGGTTATAGCCTGAAAATCCATCCATAAAAGAAAATATTTTGCTTCTTGCACACTCATCGAGAATCTGATCAATGAAAGGCACGGGGAAGTTATCTTTAGGACAATCCTTCTTCAGGTCGCGAAAGTCCATACACACGTGGATGGATCCTTGCTTTTCATTCACAGGAACGGGGTTGGATACCCATTCGGTCAAGGGAACCGGGTAGATAAAGCCGACATTAAGTAGCTTCTCTACCTCTGCCTTAATAGCGAGGGCCTTCCTAGGATTAACAGCTCTAAGACGTTGTCGAACGGGTTTAGAATCCGGGTAAGTCCTAATATCATGTTCAACAATACGGGGGTCGATCCCTGGCATCTCTTCATATGACCAAGCGAATGCATCTCGAAATTCTTTGAAGAGGTTGGTGTAGATCAGAATATCTTATGGCGAACAATTTGCACCTATATTTACATTTTCGATCTTGCCAGGGGTACAAGAGATATCGACCTGGACGATAGGAGAAATACTCGCCATATTCCCTTCGACGTAAATTCCATGTGTATCAAGTGGAACTACAGTGTGACAAACTATCTCACTCAGGGTAGATCTAAAATCATCTTGCTCAATTCTCTCAAGACTTGGGAGAAAATAAGATCGATGATGCATATCATCCCAAGGTCTCTTGGAAACATTCATGGCTTCAAGAATGGCTTCGTCTGAAGGCAAAGTCTCATCCAAGAAATCATGTGAACAAGATAATGAAGTGGCCCACACGGGCCTAAGAACTGGATCCTCCTTGACCATCTACGAGGGAACAGGATCGAGATCGGTAGAAGAGTCAAGGATAGCTTGATATGCAATCTCTGTTGCCGATAGTGGCATAGCCATGCCAGCATGCGACTAACCTTCAATCGATGAAGTCGGAGAAGGTAGGGTCCAAGGGTCACTAAAATAAGAAGTGCGGAAAGGGTTTGACTTCTCTACTGAAGCGGGTGTGCTGGACATGGTGTAAATGTGGTGAGTCGATGTTGAGAAGTCAAAAGTACCCATGAGGGAAGAATAGATTCTGACACCGATATTCCCAGTTGTCGGTTGAGAATTGTCGACCACAGGGATCGACGGTCCAACAGATGCGTTCAAGCTAGAGTACACAAAGGATAACTGGTCGTTCGTCACAATCTCCCCCTGATGAGGAAAACAAAGCGTCTGGAAAATGGACGATACGACGGCAACCATAACATAAGTCCAATTGCAACCTGGTAACAGGTTATAATCGAGAGGTGCATCAACTACCTCTACTGTCTTCCCACCTAACTGGACCAGAAAGGCAGGGAGAATACCATGAAGGTGGAAGGAATGACCATCGAATGCGGCCAACATGGTCGATGACTTTGAAAGGGTTGGAGAACCGATATCTTTCCAAAAGACTAAAGACATCACGCAAGTGGCAACACCTTCATCAACGACCGCTCATTTGATGGTATATTTAGAATACTTCACATGGATTTGGAAAGACACATGGTAGGGTAAGCGAGGCTTCACATCCGTGACATCAAACTTGATTATCTTCGAGCCACTAGGTTCTAGAGCTCCTAAGGCAGAGAGTAAGGCATTCCTCCATGATGGACACGTCTGGAGTACCTCCAAAGCAGACATTGCGCAAGGTGTTTGGCCCAGATCCTCAACAATATAGTAGTTTTGGGCAGCTCTAGCATTAGGGTTATGGGTAGAGCACTTGAATATCCCTTTCGGAATACGAGGCGATGGCTTTGGTTTCTCGATCTGTAAATTCATCTCTGGGGGTGGAGGAGGAACTTCTAGGCTGATTCGTAATCTCGAGAGCAAGTGGCTATATCAATTTTTGCATCGACCATATTGATACAAACACGGTTGCCATCTTGCGGTGGTGGGTTTTGACTCGCACCAAGCACATTTCCGGCGTTCGAAGAACTTGAGGCTAAGTGTTGGTTGTGAGGAAAAGGATTCGTTATCACAACGAGCGGAAGATTTAAAAGCCTCACAACCTCCACAAGTTTGGGGCATAAGTGTGTAAGGTGATCATCAGTACAAAGTTTACAAGGAAACTTAACCTTACGCTTTTCTTTCTTTCCCTCTCCAGCATTATCGTTATGTTTTCCATTATTATTCTTATCCTTGGGTTTATTCTTCCTACCTCTACGATTATTTCGACCTTTCCATTTATTCCCATATGGTTGTTGGTCACCATTTGGGTTTTTTGACGACTGCACAGAATGTACATCCACCGATTGGGTTGGTTTGGAGGATCCAGATGAAGCTGGTCCTCCAACAGACTTTGTTTCCGAGCTTACAAACTTTACGTTGGTGAACCCCACAATGCCATCGGCATGGAGCCCAGGACTCTATCTAGGATCATGATTCGATCGTGGTGCGTCGGGAAGAAGGTGGTATAACATCCCAAACTAAGAATAGATCAAATCAAATTGTTGGGCTCTAAAAATGGCCTCTTCCTCACTGAAGACCCCAGAAGTAGCAATGTCCTTTGAAATAGGAGAGTGAAAAGACTTTAAAAAGCATTCTAAAAGAAAGGTCGAGGGTATGGGAGTCTTAACTAACCGTCTTCGCATATGCCATTCCTGGATATGGTCTGAAATATGAGTCTTGGTACCCTAGCNTCTCGCGAGAGATGTTGAGCGAACTTCAAGGTTTGAAAATATAAAACAATTATCTCCATACCAGGGATCGGACGATGAGACAACGAAAATGTGTTCATCTGCGAATGAATCGACATGAATAACATCTTCGTCTAATCGTGGGAAATCGGATATTAACTCTACAAAAACTAGTGATTTCTTGGACTTGGTCGAAGCAAAGTTGAGATCAAATTATTGTAAGATGACAATCCATTTATTATATTTTCCTCCTATGATACGTCTAATGAGGACGTATTGAAATGGATTAACATCGAAAACCATAGTAGTTTTGAAAACCAATATATAGTGTCGTAAACGTTGGACTGTGTGGGCGATAGCCAAAGCTCGATTTTCAACGTGTGAGTAATTACATTCAGGACCAACTAAATTTTGACTGAGATAGTAGATGACGTGCTTGTGGATCTCATCATCCTCCTGAAATAGAACCATACCAATGGTCTCTTCAGACGCGACGATATACAACAAGTAATCTCTACTGTAATCAAGGGATTTCAATAGAGGGGTCGATACCAAGGCTTTCTTTAAAGCGTCAAAAGACTGTTGGGCTCACTCATCCTAGATAAACGGGGTGTCTTTATTCAATAGGTGCATGAAACCCTTAGTGATATTGGCATAATTCACAATAAACCGACGCAAAAAGTTAGCGTTCCCCTGTAAACCTTGAAGTTGTCTAATCGTGCGCGGGGGAGGCAACTGAAGAATTGCCTCAACCTTAAGTGGATCTACCATTATTCTTGTCTCAGAGACTAAGAATCCTAAGCGACGGCCAGATCTAACACAAAATATGCATTTATGAGGATTGAATCAGATTCTATAGTAGTAGCATCTTTCAAAAACCAGTCGAAGGTGTGTAGCATGATCCACTCTTTTGTGAGAGTGAGCAGCAAGATCATCGAGGTAAGCTTCGACTATGTGTTTGAGATCATGAAAAGTGAAAGTCATGGCTCTTTGGAAGGTTGCTCCGGCATTTTTCAGGCCGAAAGGCATTTTCCAGTATGCAAACAGGCCCCAAGGACATATGAATGCAATCTTATGTTGGTCTTTGGGTTTGATCTGGATTTGGTTATAGCCTGAAAATCCATCCATAAAAGAAAATATTTTGCTTCTTGCACACTCATCGAGAATCTGATCAATGAAAGGCACGGGGAAGTTATCTTTAGGACAATCCTTCTTCAGGTCGCGAAAGTCCATACACACGTGGATGGATCCTTGCTTTTCATTCACAGGAACGGGGTTGGATACCCATTCGGTCAAGGGAACCGGGTAGATAAAGCCGACATTAAGTAGCTTCTCTACCTCTGCCTTAATAGCGAGGGCCTTCCTAGGATTAACAGCTCTAAGACGTTGTCGAACGGGTTTAGAATCCGGGTAAGTCCTAATATCATGTTCAACAATACGGGGGTCGATCCCTGGCATCTCTTCATATGACCAAGCGAATGCATCTCGAAATTCTTTGAAGAGGTTGGTGTAGATCAGAATATCTTATGGCGAACAATTTGCACCTATATTTACATTTTCGATCTTGCCAGGGGTACAAGAGATATCGACCTGGACGATAGGAGAAATACTCGCCATATTCCCTTCGACGTAAATTCCATGTGTATCAAGTGGAACTACAGTGTGACAAACTATCTCACTCAGGGTAGATCTAAAATCATCTTGCTCAATTCTCTCAAGACTTGGGAGAAAATAAGATCGATGATGCATATCATCCCAAGGTCTCTTGGAAACATTCATGGCTTCAAGAATGGCTTCGTCTGAAGGCAAAGTCTCATCCAAGAAATCATGTGAACAAGATAATGAAGTGACCCACACGGGCCTAAGAATTAGATCCTCCTTGACCATCTACGAGGGAACAGGATCGAGATCGGTAGAAGAGTCAAGGATAGCTTGATATGCAATCTCTGTTGCTGATAGTGGCATAGCCATGCCAGCATGCGACTAACTTTCAATCGACGAAGTCGGAGAAGGTAGGGTCCAAGGGTCACTAAAATAAGAAGTGCGGAAAGGGATGGACTTCTCTACTGAAGCGGGCGTGCTGGACATGGTGTAAATGTGGTGAGTCGATGTTGAGAAGTCGAAAGTACCCATGAGGGAAGAATAGGTTCTGACACCGATATTCCCAGTTGTCGGTTGAGAATTGTCGACCACAAGGATCGACCGTCCAACAGATGCGTTCAGGCTAGAGTACGCAAAGGATAACTGGTCGTTCGTCACAATCTCCCCCTGATGAGGAAAACAAAGCGTGTGGAAAATGGATGATACGACGGAGACCATAACATAAGTCCAATTGCAACCTGGTAACAGGTTATAATCGAGAGGTGCATCAACTACCTCTACTTCTACCTCTACTGTCTTCCCACCTAACTGGACCGGAAAGGCAGGGAGAATACCATGAAGGTGGAAGGAATGACCATCGAATGCGGCCAACATGGTCGATGACTTTGAAAGGGTTGGAGAACCGATATCTTTCCAAAAGACTAAAGACATCACGCAAGTGGCAACACCTTCATCAATGACCGCTCATTTGATGGTATATTTAGAATACTTCACATGGATTTGGAAAGACACATGGTAGGGTAAGCGAGGCTTCACGTCCGTGACATCAAACTTGATGATCTTCGAGCCACTAGGTTCTAGAGCTTCTAAGGCAGAGAGTAAGGCATTCCTCCATGATGGACACGTCTGGAGTACCTCCAAAGAAGACATTGCGCAAGGTGTTTGGCCCAGATCCTCAACAATATAGTAGTTTTGGGAAGCTCTAGCATTAGGGTTATGGGTAGAGCACTTGAATACCCCTTTCGGAATACGAGGCGATGGCTCTAGTTTCTCGATCTGTAAATTCATCTCTGGGGGTGGAGGAGGAACTTCTAGGCTGATTCGTAATCTCGAGAGCGAGTGGCTATATCGATTTTTGCATCGACCATATTGATACAAACATGGTTGCCATCTTGCGGTGGTGGGTTTTGACTCGCACCAAGCACATTTCCGGCGTTCGAAGAACTTGAGGCTAAGTGTTGGTTGTGAGGAAAAGGATTCGTTGTCACAACGAGCGGAAGATTTAAAAGCCTCGCAGCCTCCACAAGTTTGGGGCATAAGTGTGTAAGGTGATCATCAGTACAAAGTTTACAAGGAAACTTAACCTTACGCTTTTCTTTCTTTCCCTCTCCAGCATTATCGTTATGTTTTCCATTATTATTCTTATCCTTGGGTTTATTCTTCCTACCTCTACGATTATTTCGACCTTTCCATTTATTCCCATATGGTTGTTGGTCACCATTTGGGTTTTTTGACGACTGCACATAATGTACATCCACCGATTGGGTGGGTTTGGAGGATCCAGATGAAGCTGGTCCTCCAACAGACTTTGTTTCTGAGCTTACAAACTTTACGTTGGTGAACCCCACAATGCCATCGGCATGGAGCCCAGGACTCTATCTAGGATCATGAGTCGACCGTGGTGCGTCGGGAAGAAGGTGGTATAACATCCCAAACTAAGAATAGATCAAATCAAATTGTTGGGCTCTAAAAATGGCCTCTTCCTCACTAAAGACCCCGGAAGTAGCAATGTCCTTTGAAATAGGAGAGTGAAAAGACTTTAAAAACCATTCTAAAAGAAAGGTCGAGGGTATGGGAGTCTTAACTAACCGTCTTCGCCTATGCCATTCCTGGATATGGTCTGAAATATGAGTCTTGGTACCCTAGCGTAAAGTTGACAAAAGTTCAAGGCCAACATCGTAACGAACGGGTAGTTGAAAATGGTTAAGAAAGGCTAGCACTAACTGTTGAAAAGGCCCATATGTCCCCCTAGGTAGCTCAATATACCATTGTGACGCAATCCAGATAAGAGTGTGCTAAAACAATTGTAATCTAATAGAATTGTGATTCAAAGAATTCGATGAGCACCAGAGGTGAAAAGTAGTGATGTGATCACCAGGGTCCTCGCCATTATTACCCTCAAACTTTGGAATGTCTGACGGAATATTGGTGGGGGCAAGGGGCCGTGTGGGATCATGACTCACTCGATCGTTCATTAGTTTAGAAAAATATGGAAGATTAAGCGTGGCCAGAAAGGGAATACGGGGCTGCGACACCTAATCCCATCCTCCCGTAAAAGACTGAGTATTAGGAGCTGCGTTCCATCTAGGATTCTAGTAAGGACCAGAACCTTGTCTGGAATTAAAAGACCCTCCTCTGGGCGGATTCGTGAAATATGAATTGGGCATCATTCTAGCAAGAATGTTCTGATAAGGGTTATGAAAATTGCCCCCAGTTGGATTAGCTCCAAACCGAGGGTTGTTNTCAACAAACAAGAGATGCAAGTATATAGTGACAATATATAAAATGAGTTAACAGATCAAATAGCACAATCCATTAATAAACATTACAAACATGCCCATGGATAATAATAATATATTTTCAAGATATCGATAGGACGAGAAAGGAGTATTTCTATTAATAATTGATCAACAGATGTATCAACATTACAGACTTCTGTGTCGGCACAGTTTGAAACCAAGAAACCAAGTTCTTTCCAACTGGGTCTCCACCACTTCAATCCTACACCAAAGGCGAGCTCAAAGAGGTAATGAGGTCCTCTTGACAATAAGGAAAGAGCTTGGGGGCTGAACACTGTGTTCAAACTTGAGGGACAAAGGGATGTAGACTCAATATGAAGTAATTTCCCTAGAGTAACTTTGATCTCAAAGTTGAATGCTTTCTCCTCCTTTTCCATAGCTCAAAATTGTGCTCTTATAGCCTCCAGAATGCAACTGAAGGGCCGATTTGGAACATTTCCAGTATATGGAAGGCCAAAGATCAGAGATCTTTTGTCGTGACATGGAAACCCGACCTCATTTTGTATTTTCTGGCACAAATCCCGATANAGGTCCTCTTGACAATAAGGAAAGAGCTTGGGGGCTGAACACTGTGTTCAAACTTGAGGGACAAAGGGATGTAGACTCAATATGAAGTAATTTCCCAGAGTAACTTTGATCTCAAAGTTGAATGCTTTCTCCTCATTTTCCATAGCTCAAAATTGTGCTCTTATAGCCTCCAGAATGCAACTGAAGGGCCGATTTGGAACATTTCCAGTATATGGAAGGCCAAAGATCAGAGATCTTCTGTCGTGACATGGAAACCCGACCTCATTTTGTATTTTCTGGAACAGATCCCAATATACGTGAGTTGTAGTGGAGCAGCAAGCGTATATGCATCTTGCAAAGAAGTTAGGGATCATATATGTGGGAAAAAAATTATTTTTGGCTCTGGATTTATCAAAAAGGGGTTGATAATTTTGCATAGGGAAATGGAAAAAGGCCCTCTGTGCAAGATAACAATGGTGAGGCAAATCTTGCTATAACAGGAAAAATCCCAGGGAACTGTGATAATTCTAGGAAGGGTGGATCCAAATCCAAACTAGGAAAGATAGAGTGTTGGAATTGTTGGAAGAAAGGACATATGAAGAAAGACTACATAGATCCAAAGAAACAAAGAGATGGACAACATGAGAAAAATCAGGAACAAAATGTAATAGGTGATGTGTTACATGATGCTTTTATTCTTTCTTTAGATAATATTATTGAATATTGGGTAGTAGATTCAGGGGCTTCATTTCATGCCACACCCAATAGGAAATATTTCCAAGATTATGTTCAACGTGACTTTAGACAGGTTTATTTGGGTGATGATGAACCATGTTAGATTGTTAGAATGGGTAAGGTACAAATAAATCCAAAGAATGGAAACCAATGGTTAATAAAAGAGGTGATACATATACCATGTATGAGAAAAAATGTAATTTCAATAGGACAATTGGAAAGTGAAGATTCTATATCTACATTTACAAATAAGGCGTGGAAGGTCACTAAAGTATCAATGGTAATGGAAAAAGGAGAGAAGGTAGGTACATTGTATTTATGTATTGGTAATGTTGAATCTTCAATCTCTTTAGCTTCTGCAGGTGTGGATACAACATTGTGGCATCATAGGCTTGGACACATGAGTGAGAAGGGGATGCATATACTTCACAAAATGAATTTGTTGCCAAATCTTAAACAAGTTGATTTGGATTTTTGTGAACACTTTGTTTATGGAAAACATAAGAGAGTCATATTTCTCAGGGTTGGAAAGGAAAAGAAGAGTGAAAATTTAGAGCTTGTGCATATAGATGTATGGGGATCAACTTAGGTATCATCTCTTGGTGGATCTCGTTATTATGTTACTGTTATTGATGATGCAACTAGAAAAACTTGGGTTTATTGCATTCAACAAAAATATGATGTTTTTGACACTTTTAAGAAATGAAAATCTTTGGTTGAGAATGAGACATGAAAAAGTTTGAAGTGTCTCAGATCAGACAATGGAGGTGAATACTGCATCAATGAGTTTGATGATTATTGTTCATACCATGGGATTCGTAAAGAGAAGACAGTTCCAGGAACACCACAAGAAAATGGTGTGTCATAAAAGGATGAACATGACAGTCATGGAATGTGCAAGGAGTATGAGATTGCATGTTGGGTTTCCCTTACAGTTCTGGGAATATGTTGTATTTATTTTCGTTTACTTAATAAATAGAGGGCCTTCAAGTTCCTTGAATGGTGGCATTCCAAAGGAGGCATGGACAAGTAAAAAGGTAAACTACTCATTTTTGAACACTTTCGGTTGTGAAGAATTTGTCCATATTGATAAAGAAAATAGAACAAATATTGAGGAAAAATCCAAGAAGTGTACCTTTATTGGATACAATGTTAATGATTTTGGTTATTGCTTATGGGAGTATGAAAATCATAAAATCATTAGGAGTAGATATGTGTTATTCAACGAAAATTTCATGTACAGAGATCAGTTGCAGGAAAAGAAATAGGAAAAGGAAAACACATAATACATGGTGCTTGATGAAATCAAAGAAAATGAAATTCCAAAGGTACGAAAAAATCAAAATGTACAACAATAGGGGAAACATGCACCTCAAAATCCTACAAGTCAAGTTAAGTATGTTGGACACACCTACCACACTTAGAGGGGGGGTGAATGAGTGTGGGGTTCTTTTTCTCAAAA
>JZKD02S1672860.1:523231-561088 GCA_000966675.3 Picea glauca | reverse complement strand
ATATATATATATATATATATATATATATATATCACTCCCCTCAAAAAAAAAAAATCAAATATTAAAAATCCACATACTAGATACAAAGATATATTCTATTACTTTATATAAACTAAATTAAAAAATTGAAAAATCATCAATTTTATATCAATACACTAAATAAAATGTTCTATTTGTAACAACTTAAACATTAATACGAACCCCTAGATAGAAGTATCATTTTTCATATTTTTTTGAGCTATTTTACATGCTCTACAAGTATGATTATTTATTAATTAAATAAATACCAAAGCAAGTATGATTATTTATTAATTAAATAAATACCAAAGTGGAGTTAATTTGAGTTATATGCAAGCCTATTTATAAGTAGTTATTTGTGATTATGGTTTATAAATATTATAAGTACATACACAATTTGTCGGTGCAACCTGGGTACCTCAAATGATGCACAATCCCTCATTACAATGTACAACTTGCAACTTTATTATGTTCAACTTGCAACTTTATTATGTTGCCCCATTCTTAATTACACTTTACAACTTGAAACTCTATTATGATGTACTTATTTAGTTACAAGTTCCAATGGATGCTATTTGGCCTCCTTCATGGCTTTAATCATTTCCCTTGGTTAAAATCATGCTAACATTTTAGCGACCACTGAAAAGAAAATTGTCCGACTTGCACACATTCTTATGACTGACATTTTATAAAGCCACGTCCTTACGAATTGTGAACGTGAATGTGCACTTTGTGGATAAGATGACATGGCATCATGTCATTATGGTACAAGCTTGAGATGGCATGGCATCAAGTTAGTGAAAAATATTAACTAATCGAAATAATTATAGAAATATTAAGTATCATGTACTAAGTGAATTATCAATTTTATTCATTATTTAAAGACAAAATATACCAAACATTAAACTAATGATTAATTCAATACATGATGCTTAATATTTCCTAAAATAACTATATCTAGATTATCTATAAATTTATAATTTTTTTATTTAACAACTATATCAATTCATTAAATTTTTATAATTCACAATGAACTTCTATCGTTAAATTACATCGACATTACAAATCTAAATTAATTACATCGACATTACAAATGTAGATTAGGTTAGTACACAAAGTTAGCTTAGGATAAATTCAAATTCTATATGAAGATTATAAATATAGAGTAATAAAAATTAGGTTAATGGATTTAAAGTTGAGCTTGATGTTAACTTTTATCTGAGGATTATAAGAATATTGAACTAATGATAATAGATAAAGTGTTTTTTTGGTTGAATCGAGAAGATAATATTAATAAATTGAAAAAGGCTAATGTTTTAAAGCAAAATCTATAAAATTAAATAAAGATATAAGAAATTAAATATCGATATTGCAAAAATAAATTTACAAATTTGTTTGGACAAAATTAAATAACCACTTTTAAAAAAAAATTCAAATTTGTTTGGGCAAAATTGAATAAATACTTTTATGAAGAATCACGTTTAACTAAATTGTTAAAGACTTTTACTAAATTATCAATATGGACAAAATTTATATAACAATTACCATAATATTTCAGTCAAACTTTACTACCTCGGAGAGTCGAACTCCTCTTATATAATGTCAATAGTCATTCTAAGGTTATTTGAGTTATCCCCTTTTTACCACAAAAGTAATGATCTATTGGCACTAATATTAAATGTACAAGGGGACCCAATAGGAGAAAAATAAATAAATAATATTTTGATGGGATGAAATTATTTTGTTCCACAAAATTAATGACCTATTGGCACTAATATTAGATGTACAAGAGGACCCAATAGGAAAATAAAAATAATATTTTGATGGGATGAAATTATTTTGTAATGGGCAGTGTGACATACTCGGTTTATATAAAGAGATTTTTAAATTGATATTAAAGTTTGACAAGAGGTACTTAATTGTCTTATTTATGACAACTTAAATTTGATTAAAAAAATAAAAATAAAAATTCATCAACTCATTAATTAAAGTATAATTATAATGTTGATTTAAAGAATATAAAAATGGTTTAAATCATAATTTTTCCATTAACAAGTTTACAAATTTGAGTTATTGAGATTACAAATTTCAGGATTCAAAGTAAAATCATGCTACAATTCTCATCATTATTCAAAGTAAAATCATGCTTGAAAAATCATAACAAAGAAGTGAGTTAAATAACAAAAGTAATGAGCTTACATATTTGAGTTGTTGAAATTGTAAACATTAAGATTTAAAGGAAAAACATGTTTGAAAAATCATCTTAAAGAAGAAGTTAGATAAGGTAAGTTGTTATAATGTGATAGTAATAATGATTTAAAGCATGTGTTGGCAAAGCAAAGGTAATTTTTTTTTATGTAGAGATTGTTTTGTTGTATGTGGGTAACTTATCGGTTATAGGATGATTGTTGGTGCTACGTGCGGTTGTAATACCTTAGGTTTAAGTTATCGGTTGACCAACAAAAACCTTCAGACACCATTTTTTTCGACATCACCTACATGCGTAGATGAAGTCTCACCCGAGGTATCTTTTAGGACTGTAGGAACCAGGTTTCTACAGTGGTGAGGGACTGGGAGGTTATTATTCTAGTCATTCTTAATTATCTGTTTTGTGCGCATTATTCTGTGAGTGCTCTTCTTCTATTACTTAGTGGATCTCAGATTCATATTACCATTCTATTCCAAATTACTGCATAAACTCATTACTATAACAATCATAACTATTGTGCAATGATCACACATAAGACAAATCTACTCTAATATGCATCCAAACAGATTCCATAAACAATCACACAAAAGACATATAACACACCAATTAACGGGGTGGTTCACCCAACTCTGGGCTACGTGCACAACATATGACTTCTTTATTATGTGTTTGGTAATTGCTTCAGGCTTGCGCATTACGCTTACAAAGATACATCATGGTTATCTTTCTCTTCTCCTAGCCTAGTCGTTCTGCAGTGCAATCCTTTCTCTCTCTACATCATCTCCTTAGTATTCATATATAGATTCCTATCTTCAACATAATATAACCATACAATAACTAGCAGAGAACCCAAAAAGGAGGAACCCACCGGGAACCCCTATTCTCCCAACCTTTTACATATTTATACATCATATCTAGGGCTTAAAACCCTACTTTGTTCACCCCAAAACCCTATTACAATGCATGACTACTCCACTTAACTGGTTGTTCGGGATTTCACCTGCTTTTATGTCTGCATGTTTCTTTTGTGCATCCTTCTATCTTTAGAATTTCAGGCTATCATCCTTCCTTTTCGTCCACTTTCTGCTTCGGCTTTATTCTCTGCTTTATTCTTCTGTTTTATTCCTCTTTCTGTGCACTTTCCTCTTGGATGCACCTCAACTGCACACTCCTTAGTCTTCCTTCTTCTTCTGTGCACTTCTTCTACACTTAGGATTTTTATCAAAATTGTATCCAAAACTGCCTGTCCAACAATGATGATATATGTATATACATAGGACGGGGAGTGGATGTGATGCAAAATTATGTAACATAGGGTTGTAATCAAATTCACACAACAAAATTTATGAAACAAAAAAATAGTTCTTTGAACAAAAATTAACACAATAAAAGAAATTTACAGACAGAGTTCAACAAACCGTAATTATGTTGTCTTTATTTAATGACAATGTATCAACTCTCAATTTTCTTACATTCACAAAACCATCATAGTCTCTAGATTCTACAGATACCTAGCTATAGAGGGCCAATTTATGAGAGTCAAAAGGCCCCATGCTCATTTACAAACCACATATTTAAGCTTGTGGCCTTCCAACTACCCACATGTTAAACTTCAACACTTCATATTCCAAGGGTTATACAAATTTACCTAAAGAAAAAAAAAATATTTCACCACATAATAAATTATTACAATTTTGAGAAAAAATATCTCATTAAATTCTCTCCATTAATAAATGAAGACACCAAGATCACATAAAATAATCCAACATAATCATCCTATGACTCCTCATGTTTAGAACCACACAACAATGCCAAATGTATGAAATCAAATGCATGCGGGATAGCTTACTTGGCCATGGATGCTCCTACGGTATACCTCCTTGGTTGAAAATTTTCACGAGCTCCTACATGAGGGATGGATAGCAAATTTATCAAATCAATCTTGTGTTCCAAGTCGACCAAGTTCTTCTTTAGAACCCATGATGTATCCTTTGAAATTCTACATTTCCACTTGATCAAATACTCTTTGTATTTCTTACTCCTTGTCTTCCAACTAACTCTTTCTACCAACACCTTCTCAACTTCCTCTAGTTTCTTTACTGAATTTTTTCTTTGCCAATCTTTGACTAGTTCTCTCTCAACTATCTCTATTTCTTCAAGTCCTTCATGATACTCATAAAGATGTGCAACATTAAACACTAGTGAAATGTCCATGTCATTAGGTAAATCCAACTTATGTGCAATATCATAAATCTTTCTAATGATTTTGCATGGTCATACCTTCTTATATTTAAATTTGTTATAAGTTCCCCTAGGAAATCATTCCTTCCTTAGGTGATCCATTACTAAGTCTCCCTCTGCAAATTTCTTCATTCGCCTTTTCTAATATGCCTTATGTTTTCACTTTTCATTAGTCTACTACAATTGTTTTCTTACCCACTCATGTATATGTCTCATATATTTTGAAAACAACTCTACATCTACACTTTTCAATGCTCCACAATTGAAAAACTCACCAAATCTATCTCTCCCTTTGGTGATATTCTATACACAACTTGGAAATGTGTCTTCCCTATATATCTATTGATTGGATTGTTATATGAAAATTTTTCCCATGCTGAGATCATTTCCCATTGTCCCAGTTTATATCCTACCAAACATCTTAGCAAATTACTAAGGCATATGTTCACAATCTCTATTTGTCCACATGTCCGAGGGTGATATGAAGAATTGAATTGCAACCTAGATCCCCACTTCTTCCATAAGGTTTTCCAAAAATGTCCTAGGAATCTAGTATCCTTACCTGGAGTGTTACTCTTAGGTAGCCCATGCAACTGAACTATCTCTTTAGACAATAAAACAACAACATTTATAGCATCACTTATCTTCTTACATGTAATACAATGTGACATTTTTGAAAATCTATCCATGACTACCATGATTAAATCACTACCTCTTTGAATTTCTAGTAATCCTAAAACAAAATCCATGCTTAAATCTTCCCAAGGATTCTTTGGTATAGGTAAAGGTGTATACATAAATGTATTCTGGCTCTTTTCGTTTTCAAGCTAACATATCTTACAACCTTCAAGAAACCTTCTCACATCTTTGCTAGTACTTGGCGAAAGTATATCTCTTCAACCAAAGCTCTACTCTTGGCATTGCTTAAATAACCACTCAAACATCCACTATGTAATTATCTTATGAAATTGTCTCTCATGGGGCCTCTTGGTATGCACGACTAATGATTCTTGAATAATAATCATTCTTAAATAAATAAAAATCTAATATGGAGTCATGCAGGAAAACAATTAGGGGCTAAATTTCACCCATGGGCTAATTTTCCATGCTATTTTCCAAAAATAGATTATCCAATTTCCATTTTGTTTGCCCGATTTTTATAGGATAAAAGTATTTTACTCTAAAAATGCCATTTTTTTCTAGAAACTATATAAAATCCTCATAAATTTTAATATTCTTACAAATATATCACCAAACATTTTGTGGTTGGAATTTTAAGAATTAGTAAGATTCGTGAAGGTTTCTACACTTTAAGATAAGTATCGGTCTTTCAAATTTTCCCTAGAGTCATGTCCACACTCTACGGTTCTTTACAAGATTTTCAAACCTCAGCAAAATATGCATTGTCTTCATATAATATCTTCATATATATAGAATTGTAACCTCAATGCCCATTGTACTTAACAACAATACTCTTCTACTTAATGCATCAAAAACTTGGTTAGACTTCCATGATCAATGCTTCAAATCAAATATGCAACTCTACACTAATTCAACCCATTTCATATGTCTCCAATTCAACTTAACTCGGCTATTAATATACTGAACTGCATGGTGATTAGTATACAAAAATGTAACACAAACTCTTTAGGCAATAGATAATGTCTCTACTTCTTTGATGTTTTAATTATAAATATAATTATTGATCATAAACAATATGTTTTATTTTGGTTTCATTTAAGTTCTTACTAAAGAAAGAAATATTCTTACCTTCTTGTCTCAATATTGCTCCAATTATTGATCCACTTCCATCAAAATCCATCTGGAAAACTTTGTTAAAGTTTGGTAACGCTAATATTGGTTGCTCAGTAACCTTCTTTTTCAAGATCTCAAAATTATCTTTTACTATTGTTGTCCATTGAAAGATTCCCTTCTTCATGCACTCGATCAATGATACACATATACCATTGAAATGTCAAATAAAATTCTTATAGAAACTTGTTAATCCATGGAAACTTCTAACATCAAAATTGATTTTGGGAACATACCATTCAACTATAGCCCTTATCTTTCCTGGGTCCATCTTCAAACCTTCTTCAGAAACCACACAAACCAAGTATACCAACTCTTCTTGCATAAAGGTATATTTTATTCAAGTTAATTAGTATATTCTCCTCTTTCAACCACTCCAATACTTGTTTCAAATGCCTCAAATGATCTTCTTGTGTCTTGCTAAAAATCCTAATATCATCAAGGTATACAACCACAAGTTTACCTAATAATGGTTTTTAGTACCACATTCAACTACCTCATGAAGGTATGGTGAGCATTTGTCAAACTAAATGGCATAACCAACCATTCATATGTTCCTTCCTTTGTCTTGAATGTTGTTTTCCATTCATCCCCTTCTCTAATTCTAATTTGTGATACCCACTCTTCAAGTCAACCTTTGAAAATTATCTCGCTCCCCTCAAACAATCCATATGATCATCCATTATTGGCAATGGAAATCTATACTTGGTACTTATCTTATTTATAACTCTAGATTCCACACAAATTCTCCATTCTCCACCCTTCTTTGATGTTAGTACTGCAAGTACAACACAAGGACTCAAACTTTCTCTTATTAGGCCTTTGTTTAGCAGCTCTTGAACCTGTCTGTTAACCTCTTCACTTTATGCTTGTGTCATCCTATATAGAGATAAATTTTTAAGAAAAATATTGATCTATATATCAAATCAATCTAATGTGAAATGTCTCTAATTGGAGGTACTGACATTGGCATATCATTTGTAATGATATCCTTGTATTTATTCTATAATTATTTGACTTCTATTGGCATTTTCTTATCTTCTTGTTCTTGAAACATCTTTGGAAAAATTGGAAGACAACACTTTGAACTCTTCAGTCCTTCCAAAAATTATTTTATTGAACAAAGCATGACCTTGTTGGTACTATTGTCTCCAACACTCTCTTCTGTCATCGAATGTAATCTGAAATGTCTTCCCTCTTTCTCAAAATAGTAAGTATTTTTCATCCCAATAAGCAAGAAATACAAAACAAACATCCATAACAACAACATCACAAAATACTTGATCTTTAGACTCCTATTTGAAAATTTAGTAAGCATTGTTCATAAATAGTGACTTGATGCCACTTTTGCAGCCATGAAACTATGTATGCACTAGGTTGGAGAATAGATTTTAAATTTAACTTCTCTATCACTTATGTAGATACTAGGTGTTCATCATTTCCTCCATCTATAATCATATTACAACACTTTCACTTTATGTTCCATTTTGTCTTGAAGATGTTATTTATTTACTCTAGTTCTCGAAAAACTTTATTCTCTCGCTTCAGAAACACCCTCCTAAACATGTTATTTTCTCATTGCTCACGGTGAATCTTTGCAAAGTTGTACCCAAAAATTGAAGGCTCTTCTACCTGAGCTACATGTTCCCTTGCCTTGTTCATTATTCAATGATTTTGATTCTTAGAACATTTTTCCATCTTGTGTCCTTGTTTACCACACTTGTAACATGTAGGAACATACCTACCTCCTCTCTCTATGCCAAATCATCTACCTCTACCAACACTAGTACTTCCTCTATAGTGTTGACTACTACTCCTTCCTCTATAGTGTTGACTACTAATCATTGCTTCATATTCATTTCATGCATTTATTTAACTTCTTCCAAAGCTTTCAATCCCTCTACCTCGACCTCCTATTCTTCTATACCGTATTTCCTTCTACTCAAATTTTATTTAATTTTAAGAGCAATCTAGTGTGCTTCATATTCAATACAAAAATAATGAGTGTTCATTTCATCTTGAATCTCTACAATCTTAGGTCATTGACATACCTTTCAACCTTCTAGAATTATGGTTCCTTAATGCTTGATTTGATCGGTAATATGAATAACTCTTATGCATAATGTTAAACTGATGTCTCCCTTTGCCTCGAATTCTAGGCATGCCTACATAAAACTTGTTGATAGTCTATTGATAATAATTTATTTTTCATTTTATTTACCATTTTCTTCTAGGTCTTAATTTTCTCATTATGATTATCGGTTCTGTCTTTTTGTACGCAATCCTACCATAAAGTCGCATGCCCCTTCAACTTGGTAGCATAAAAATTCACCCTATGGGGGTCTTCAACTATCTCATTTTCAAAATAGCTTTATACTTCTCCTATCCAATCAATTGAATTTCCAACTTTTAGAGTACTATCACAATTTGAAATTCCAACTCTTGCATTACCTCTTTCTTTCATAAATTTTAGCAATTCCACACCATGGTCTCTCTCCTAGTCATCTTGTCTTTCTTCTTCTTTAGGTTTTGATTCTAATTATTCTCCAACATTTTTCATTTCCAATTCTTTAATTCTCCTTCTCAACACTTCAAGTTCTTGATTTCTTTGATTGATCATATCATCCATGTTTAAATATTTAAGAGCTCTACAATATCTTTGGTGTATTCTCCTAGGTGAAATACCTATTGCTATTCTCTAAGTAATAATTTTCACCCATTATTAGTGTCTAGAGACCAATGCACTATTGGTATTGTTTCCAAAAAGGAATACTCTCCTAGCAATTTCCAATTGCTAGTGCAACCTCCACCATCAAAACTTGTTCAAAAAAAGCATAAATCTTTCCCATAGATCAAAATATTAGCTTCTTCATTCTCAATAATTTCAAATGTTGTGATCCAGATTATTTTTGGCACGAAATGAGAGCGGAGATATAATAAAGAAATGTACAAAGATATCTCGGATATTCAATAATAACATAAATGTATTAGAGATGCAACCATAAACACAGAGATATAGTAATACACAATTTTCTATTAATGAGCGAAAATGTACAAAGACTGTAAAATACAGAGGAAAGACTCGCTAGAATGGTGGCAGCTTATCTCTGAGAAGAGATGTGACTACTAATCGCATATGTAAGAAGATGATTACAATGAGGCTCTGAAGGCCTTTTTACAATAAACAAGAATTTCAAAAACCCTAGACATCCAAAAACCTAACCCTGGGATATGAAGCGCCAAAAGTCATGTGGACCCCATTTGGGTAAGTCGATACATCAACTTCTCGGGGTCGTACTTTTGCATATGATCTTTGTTTGGGGCGCTCAATACATCGTTAGAAATATCTATCTGAGGGATACAACTGTTGACAATGAATATCAAGTCTAGAACAAATTCATATTCGTCGTAGGTTTGATGCCCAAAAAACGTCGTTTAGGGCCTCAAAATGACTCCGGAAGTTTAGGACCTGAAAAACTGCCAAAAATAGTAAATTACCAAAATTGCCAGAAAACTATTTTGACCCAGTTGGAAAACGTGGGTGGCCACCGATATCCACCTAGATCACGTTGGCATCTTTCTTTCTCGTAGCTATAATCTTTCCATGATACCACTTGATGCACCATGGGGCTGCAATTAGGTTCATAGAGCAAAATTTATCAAACAAAAAAAAAATTGTTTTGAGCACAAATCAACACAACAACAAAAAATATACACAAAGAGCTCATCAACCCATAATTTTGTTGTGTTTATTAAATGAAAATGCATCAGCTCTCAATTTTATTACATTCATAGAACCATCACAGTCTTTGGATTCTATAAATACCCAACTATAGAAGGCCAATCTATGAGATCTCAAATGCCCTTTACTCATTTACAAAAATCATATTCAAACTTGTAATATTTGGCTTATGGCCTGTTCAAATTCAACTCTTCATATTTCAAGGATTATAAAAAATTACCAAAATAAATAAATATTCTATACTACATTACAAATTATTAGAATTTTAAACAAAAATGTCTCATTAAATTCTCTCCATGGAGGCGTCATGGTCACATGAAATAACATAGTCATCTTATAGCCCCTCATGTTTAGAACCACACAATAATACCATATCTACAAAACCATAAGGTTTTCAATTATCCATATTATTTGTAATTAAAAATATAAATGAATAATTATACTTGTAAAAATTACAACTTCTAAGTGGAAACCTTAATCTATAATCTGATGGAATTGCTTTAGTAAAAAAAAAGTATTATATTCTATATCACATAAAACATAAATAAATCTCATTAGTGACTATCTTCTACAAGCACACATCTGAAATTGACATTATACGTTGTTTTTTAACACAAAATGCATTTATTTAGTTTTACATATATATTTAAGTTGTATAATACACCGTTATTAGTCCCTGCCGTAGGCATAGAGGGAATATAGCGATTGATAATTCGTTGACCTCATATTACTTCGTCCTTTGACCACAAATATTTCCATATTATCTATTGTTGGAACCAGGAAACTAAAATCATCGATTTTTATATAATAAAAAGTACCATATATGTCATGATGTGATTGGACAACGGATAATTGGAGGTCTTATTGCCAGCTTTGCTATTCCCAATGTTATATATGTTGGCATATCTAAAGTATTTGATAGTATATGGTATTTTTGAATCATATATTTTCTTATGCATTGTTGGAAGGTGGATTAATGCTAGCAATAGTTCGAATGTTTGGCTTAACAGTTTTTGCTAGCTAAATTTATGCCAATGTTTGATATGTTAGCATATCCAAAGCTTGTCCTTCGAATACATTCTCTATTGTTCGAACTATTGTTACATAAATTATAGTAAATTTATTTTGGTATGTTAGAGACCTGGCACATTGCATTTTTTCTTAAATGTTTACAGAGAATTTCTGACAGACTTAAGTGTTTACCTAACAGGCTTGGTAGCATTGAATGTTTACTTAGCAGGCCTGTTACAATACATTTTCTTCCTTTTTTTTATTTTATATGCAATGTTCTTTGCAGTCAATTTGGGCAATATTGTGCTTCAACAATTTTCTCTGCAATCAATTTGGGCAATACTATGCTTCAGCGGCATTGTTGCTTCACTGGTCCATGCTTGCTTCTTGCATCTCCACTGATTTCTTATTTGTCTGTTATTGTTGTTCTTGTTTGATTGTTCGTCTTGTTGCATTTTTCACGTTTGGGGTTCTGCAACCACGATTGGAACTGCATCATTCCTGGTGGACTGGTTGTTGCTTGCTTCTTTGTTCATTGGATGTTGTTTATTGTTTTTTTATTCGACTTTGCAGGGTTCGAGTCCTGCGGCTACAGTTGGGCCTTTTGGCGGTTCTTAACTGGTTTCTTGTTTGCTTCTTGCTCTTCTTTGCGTAAGATTTGAAATGTTGGGGTGTTTCATCTGTAGTTGGATCTGTTGTTACATTGTTTTGCAGTTGATTGCCCATAAAATACTATTAAGATAAAATACCATACAAATTTAATTTGCAGTCGATGTAAATTGCATATGTTCGTCTTGTTGCAGTTTGCACGTTTGGGGTTCTACAACTGCGATTGGAACTGCATCATTCCTAGTGGGTTGGTTGTTGCTTGCTTATTTTTTCCCTGGATGTTTTTTATTGTTGTTTGATTCGACTTTGGAGGATTCGGGTCCTACGCCTGCAGTTGGACCTTTTGGTGCTTCTTAACTGGGTTGCTATTTGTTGCTTTCTCTTGTTTGCCTAAGGTTTGCAATGTTGGGGTGCTGCATCCACATTTGGATCTGTTGTTATATTGTTTTGCACTTGATTCCCCATAAAATACTATTAAGATAAAATAACATACAAAAATTTGCAGTCGATGTAAATTGCTTCTCTTCCGCCTTCAACTAGAGTTTGTCGGCCTCAAACTATATTTCATAGCTAGTGATGTTTTTTCCATGGTTTACATCTTACTGTGGTTTTTATAGTTATGCAAGTAAGTTTTGTTGTGTGAGCGATATAGTTGTTCTCTCCCTTCTTCTTTTTTCTGCACGGAAACTACGTTTCTGCTTCTATACTTTCTCATGTTTCTATGCTTGCGGGTTCCCGGTGTGGTGAACTGACAAATCGTTACCGACCGACCATCATTCGGTTGCATACTTAGAAAATTTTATGGATGTGGCTTCACGCATAGGTTATATCGAACTATGGTAGCTCGTGTTCAATGTATGCATCTTGCACCCAGAACTTTCATGCTCTACAATTCAACCCCACACTCCTGGAACTCGCAACTGTGCCTCTACCTGGGATGAGTTTGTCTATCCGACCTACATTTCCATACTTAGTCGAGTTTTCAAAGTTTGCGGGTTGACGCCTTTTTGGGTCCAGAAAAGTTTAAAAGCATTTGTCGCTCCCCTCCATCCCCGCTACCTTCTGCCCTTCCCAATAGACATTAATTATGCTTTCAAAAGTCACAACCAACCAGACAGGTTCAAAAAGATTGCCTTTAATAAGCAGAAAGATCGAGGACATCTCCCATTAAAATGAATAGACATGTGAATATTATGGGATCTTGTAATTTCTTTTGCCTTCATTTTGAATTTGCAATTTTTTTTTTTTTTGGCTCTTTTACTTTTTTAAAGGATTCATCGTAGTAACAGTGCAGTACTGTACAAGCTCACTGTCATCCATGAACATGTCACCCACAGAGGCCTTGATGACATGTCCCTCTTTAATATTGTGCATATGTTAGATGTCAGATTTGAGAATCTGCTCGGATATGGGAATGTTGATACGTGGTATTAGTCACTATTCAACGTACATATTCGAAAAGATTGGCATTAATAAGAGAAAATATCGAGAACATCTGTCATCAAAATGAATTAACCCAAAATCTACGGAAGATCATAGTGTCATCCTCCAACATTGTTTTTAAATACTTATTGCCATTTCTCTCTATCATCAAAGCGTTTAGTTGTAGGGTTCCTTCATTCTAATGCTCTTGGTCATGGACATGTAAGACAACTTAGAGATGCGATTGAGGCCCAAATGAAAGAAGAGAGATTGATTTTATGTGACGCGATCTTTGAGTAAAAAAAACTCTGTTATCCAACATAAACTCAAACAGGGGGGAAAAAAAGAACAAGTATCTTGTGGTTGGTGTTCTCCATGTATTCAATGCTTTGGTTGGTTGAAAATCTTGCTTGGAGATTTGTTTGTTGATCTTCTTTGTTTTCTTGTTGGGAGTTGTAATGGATTTTCAGGTCACGTGCAAAATAATTTTTTGTTGAAGTATATAGTTTCTTCCAACAACACAAATTTGGAAAGTGTATCGAATTCTGCAGATCAAACAAGACTTTGTCTTCGTCAGGGGAGTCTCACTTACCATGGCTTGAAAAGTGGTCTGTGATGTTCGTAAATGACGCGAAATATTACTCCATTCCCGAATGTACTCAGAAGCGGGTAACAAACACTGTATGGATGGATAGAAGGACATATTATCACTACAAAAGTTTCTATTTCAAAGTTTGTTGAGCTACTTCTGGGTGTGGTAACAGACTTGACAAAAAGCCATGTTCTTTGTCAAATTTTGTTCGCTTTCCTCTGGATGTAGTTACAGACTCCACATATTTGGCATCAGCTCCGAACATTCCAGACCTTTCTGTGGGCTGCCATATATGTCACCACTATGATGAAATATATATTCGGATGCGATCTGCAACATTTGATACACTTGTCAGACCTGTGCTAATGCGATCTGCATCATTTGATACACTTTCCAGACCTGTGTTACTGGAAGAAGTCATGTACTTCAACAGAATAACATTTTGCAGCTGGCTTGGACGTTCCTTCCAATTTACTATAATAAAACAAAGAAGTTCAACATACAAATCTTCAGGCAGGATTTTCAACCAATCATATGATCAAATACAGGGAGAATAACAGTCACAACATACTTGAAATTTTTTTATGTCTCATAGATGATGTCACATAAAACAACTCCCTCGACTTTGAATTGGGTCTGAATCACATTTCTAAGTTGTCTCGGATGTCAATGGTCAGGAACATTACAAGGAAAGCACCTTAAACCCCAAGTTTTTGACACCAGAGGGAAACTAATACTTAATAAAGAATGGAATGTTGGATAACCAACCAATGCAAGTAGCCCATATCTAGAAGAGACAAGTTATTCAAAAAAATGGGATAGATCTAGTTGGCAGCACCAATTAAGTCCAAGACCCAAAATTGATATTCAACTCGTTTTTTGCGAATAAAGGATTTGATCGTCAAGAAAATTGTCAACAAGCTTCATCATTGTACATATTTTTTATTGGTCAGCAGCAGGCCAAATCGCAATCATTATGGAAAATAATCTCAGCTGTATTTGTCACTCATCTTATTTGAATATAGAATATTTGTCATTTTTTTTAATGGTGTTTTCCAATCTCTGGTATTGCTTTTCATTTTATTTTGTACCTTTTTTTTCCTGTACGACGTTAAACATGGATGAAAAGATTTTATTTATGCTTCCCAGTACTTCAATTTAAATAAAGGTTACTATGTTCGTTACTTACATTTTACATGGAATAATAATTTGTCATAGGCCATACTTATGTGGCATCGACCCTATACTTAAAGAAGGAAATTGGAGGACCCATCCTGCTTTCATTATTTTGGTCCTGTAAATAGAATGAATCAATGAGTTGCAACAAGGCAATTCAAGTGTTGATGCCATGTTCCTGTTCAATATATTGAATGTATTGCATATTCTTCTATTTCATAATATCCATGCATATATACTAATATGAGTACTATTGGAATAAATATAAAAACTTCCTCTTAGCCAAAACTTAGCCAATTATCTGGCCACCGGGTCCCAGGTTTGCAGTATTCAACAACTATGTTCTTTGTTCTGGCATATACATATTGCAGCCAAAGAGCTTCCGTGATCTTAAATTTATGCTTTAACTAATGATAAATCACCTGCTGGCCACTGGGCCCCGGGTTTACAATATCCAACAACTATGTCCCATGTTCTGTCATATACATCTTGCAGCCAAAGAACTTACGTGATCTGCAACTTATGCTTTAACTAGTGATAACTCACCAGGGGTTTGAAACAACTATGTCACATGTTCCGTCATATACATCTTGTAGCCAAAGAACTTCTGTGATCTGCAATTTATGCTTTAACTAGTGATAACTCACCAGGGGTTTGAAAAGCTTGGCATTAATAAAGGAACATATGATTTTCTTTTCTGGGATACTTAGCCCTTTTCCCCTTTTCTTCTTCCCGTCTATTATTGCTTTCTGGTTATATAGTTAGTCTCCTTTCTATCATCGTGGGTTCCAGGGTTGGTCGGCTGACATATCTTCATCTCCATCTATATCCTCACATGATGAATCCAACCAGTCGTTGTTCCTTTCCATACTTATTCAATCTTATGATCGCGGTTGTCGGGTTGGCGCTTTCTAACTCTGCTGCTTCTTGTTGCGTTATATACATCTTGCAATGAAAATTTTCATGGTTTCAACGAAATTTGCGAACCGAAGAGCATCCTGCAAATTGGGAGATGATTTTCATTTGAAACATAAATAATCCATGACTATATATTAGTATGAATACTATTCAAATAAATATCAAAACTTTCTCCATTAATACATATTAGTATGAATACTATTGAAATAAATATCAAAACTTTCGCTTGGCCAACACTTAGCCAATTATCTAGCCATCAGGCCCCGACTTCATGGTATCTAGCACCTATGTTCCATGTTCCATCATATACATCTTGCAGCCAAAGAACTTCTGTGGTCTGCAGTTTATTCTTTTACTAGTGAGAACCCAACAAGGGCTCGAAAACATTGGCATTAATAAACAGAAAAAATGGATTTCGACTGTAAGATACTTATCCATTTTCCCCTTTTATTTTTCCCGTCCATTATCTCTTTCTCATTATATATTTACTCGTTTTACTATGATCGTAGGTTGCAAGGTTGGCGGGATGACATATCTTTATCTCCATGTATATCCTGACATGACGAATCCGATCGACCGTTGTTCCTTTCCATACTTAGTCAAGTTTATGGTCGCGGTTGTCGTGTTGGCGCATACGAACTCGCCTTTTCTTCTTTACGTCCGTTATCGCTTTCTGGATATATACTTAGTCACCTTTCTATGATATTTGGTTCCAGGGTTGGCGGGATGACATGTCTTCATCTCCATCTATATCCTCAGATGAAAAATCCGACCGACCGTTGTTCCTTTCCATACTTAGCCAATTTTATGGCCGCGGTTTTCAGGTTGGCACTTACAAACTCGGTTGTTTATTGTTATTTGATATACATATTGCACTCAAAAAATATGTGATCTACAATTCCACTGCGCATTCCTCATATACATTAACTTCATTCAAAGTATCTGTCACTGCCTTCCATCCCCACCAACTTTGTGTCCTTCCTGATATACATTAATTGTGCTCTTACTAGTGACAACTGGATACACTGGTACGAAAGAATTGGCACCCACTCCTCCGCCATATACAAATTGACTACCGAACTCCGACATCGTCCCCTCTTCCATGTTACACATTATGCATTCAAATGTTCTGAGATATACAATTTGTCCATCTGGGCCTTGCGTCTTCTGGTGAAACCTTATCACCCTATTTTGGATCCTCATGTTGTCGGGTTCACGAAAACTCCAACTCCTAGTCATCGTTTCCTGTTATGCCCATCCTCCTACTTCTTTCTAGATATGAAACACCAAAGGTTTAATATTGAAACGACATCATACAACAACCGTAAAAATTGTCATTAATAAGCAAAAGTTTCGACAACCAACCATCCCTACAAAACTTGTCCAGAAACATGCAAAGAAGATCTTTCTAGGTAATGGAAAAGATATTACAAATTTCAATATATTAGCGAAAGCAAGTCCCGACCAGTGTTTTTGTGTTCCATACTTGCACACTTTTTTGATTGCAGGTTCCTCGATTGATGGCCTCAAAATTGTGTTTCAAATTTTTCGTGAGCTGTAAACAACGCCCGGAGTTCCGCAATATACAATTTATCCGCAAGAATGTATAAAAACTCTTAATTCTCCTCTCCCCCCCCCCTCTATTATCCCTTTGTCGTTCTATATTTAGTCGCATTTATATGATCACGACCTCATGGATTCACAAATTGGAAACTCTTTATCTATATATTCACACCATGAGCCTGAATGACCGCGATCCTTTTCAATGCTTAGCCAATTATCTGATCACCGGGTCCCAAGTTTGCAGTATCCAACACTTATGTCCACTGTTCCGTCATATACATCTTGCACCCAAAGAACTTCTGTGATCTGCAATTTATGCCTGTATTAGTGATAAGTCAGCAGGGTTTTGAAAGGATTTGCATTAATAAGAGAACGATAGATGTTCTTCTGTGAGATACTTAGCCCTTCTTCCCATGTATTATCAGTTTCTAGTTATATAATTAGTCGCCTTTCTATGATCGTGGGTTCCAACATTGGCATGTTGACATATATTCATCTCCATCTATATCCTCACTTGACAAATCCGACCAACCGTTGTTCCTTTTCATACTTAGCCAATTTTATGCTCGCGGTTGCCGTGTTGGCACTTTCGAACTTTGTTGCTTCTTGTTCTATGATATACATCTTGCACTCAAGTATTCTGTGATCTACAATTCCACTGCAGATTCCTTAGTCCTTTCTTTTCTTCTTCCCGTGTATTATCGCTTTCTAGTTATTTACTTAGTCGCCTTTCTATGATCGCGGGTTCTAGCATTGGCGAGCTGACATATCTTCATATTCGTCTATATCCTCACCTGAATAATTTGACTGACCATTGTTCCTTTCCATATTTATCCAATTTTACGGTTGCGATTTCCCGGTTGGTGCTTTCGAACTCTGCTGCTTCTTGTTCTGTGATTCGCGGTATCCATAAGTATGTTCTCTGTTCGCGGTATCCAACACTTATATCCTCTATTCCGACATATACATCTTGCACCCAAAGAACTTTTTTGATATGCAATTTATGCCTTTACTAGTGAGAAATCAACAAGGGTTCGAAAGGATTTGCATTAATAAACGAACAATGGATGTTCTTCTGTTAGATACTTAGCCCTTTTTCCCTCGTCTTCTTCCCATGTATTATCGCTTTCTAGTTATATGCCTAGTTGCCTTTCTATAATCGCTGCATTTCCATCTATATCGTCACATGACAAATCCGATCGACCATTGTTCCTTTCCATACTTAGCCAATTTTATGCCCACGGTTGTCGGGTTGGCGCTTTCGAGCTCTGCTGCTTGTTGTTCCATGATATACATCTTGCACTCAAAATTTTCGTGATCTACAATTCCACCGTAGACTCCTTAGTCCTTTTTCCCTTTTCTTCTTGCCGTCTATTATCGCTTTCTGGTTATTTACTTAGTGGCCTTTCTATGATCACGACTTCCAGCATTGGTAGGCTAACATATCTCCATCTCCGCCTATATCCTCACATGACGAATCCCAACCACCGCTATTCCTTTCCATACTTAGCCAATTTTATAGTCGCGGTTGTCGGGTTGGTGCTTTTGAACTCTGTTGCTGCTTGTTCCATGATATACATCGTGCACTCAAAACTTTCGTGATCTACAATTCCACTGTTGACTCCTCTAACTAGCAAGCTTCACTGTACCACAACTCACAAATGTTTCAAAGTATCTATCATTGCCTTCCATCCCCACTAACTTCCTATCCTTCCTAATATACAGTAGTTATGCTCTTACTAGTGACAACTTATCCAATTTTATCCATGCTTAGCCAATTTTATGCCTGCGGTTGCCGGGTTTGCACTTTCGAGCTCTGCTACTTCTTGTTCCGTGATATACATCTTGCACTCAAAAATTTTGTGATCTACAATTCCACCACGGACTCCTTAGTCCTTTTTCCCTTTTCTTCTTCCCGTGTATTATCTCTTTCTAGTTATTTACTTAGTCACCTTTATATGATCGCCGCTCCTAGCATTGGCAGGTTGACATATCTCCATCTATGTCTATATCCTCATAGGACGAATCCTACCCACCGTTGTTCCTTTCCATACTTAGCCAATTTTATCGTCGCGGTTTCTAGGTTGGCACTTTCAAACTCTGGTGCTTCTTGTTTCATGATATACATCATTCACTCAAAACTTTTGTGATCTACAATTCCACCGCTGACTCCTCGAACTCGCAAGCTTCATTCTACCATGGCTCACAAACGTTTCAAAGTATTTTTTGTTGCCTTCCATCCCCACTAACTTCCTTTCCTTCCTAATATACATTAGTTATGCTCTTACTAGTGACAACTGGACACACTGGTACAAAAAATTTGGCATCAGACCCTCCGCAATATACAAATTGACTACCAGATTCCAACATCGTCCTCTCTTCTGTGTTACAGATTATGCATTCAAATGTTTCGAGCGATACAATTTGAACATTAGGGCCTCACGTCTTCTGGAGATACCTTGTCAACCTGTTTTGGATCCTCGTGTTGACGGGTTCACGAAATTTCCAATTCTTGGACATTGTTTTTGGTTGGCGTTTTCGAACTCTACTCGTTCTTGTTCCGTGATATACATCTTGCAGTCAAAATTTCCATTATCTACAATTCCACCGCGCACTCAGCCTTTTTTTCCTTTTCTTCTTCCCGTGTGTTATCGTCTTCTAGTTATGTACTTAGTCGTCTTTCTATGATCGTGGGTTCCAGCGTTGGCGGGCTGATATATCTTCATTTCCATCTATATCCTCACATGACGAATCCGACCAACCGTTGTTCCTTTCCATACTTAGCCAATTTTATGGCCTCTCTTGCCAGGTTGGCGCTTTCGAACTCTGTTGCTTCTTGTTCCGTGATATGCATATTGCACTCAAAACTTTCGTCATCTACAATTCCACCGCAAACTCCTCGAACTTGGAAGATTCACTCTACCATGGTTCACAAATGTTTCGAAGTATTTTTCGTTGCCTTCTATCCGCACTAACTTCTTGTCGTTCATAATATACATTGCTTGGGCTCTTACTAGTAACAACTGGACACACTGGTACGAAACAACTAGCATCCGACCCTCCGCAATATACAAATTGACTACCGGGTTCTGACATCGTCCCCTCTTCCGTGTTACAGATTATGCATTCAAATGTTCGGAGCGATACAATTTGACTGTCGAGGCCTCACATCTTCTGGGGAATCCTTGTAACTCTATTTTGGATCCTCGTGTTGACGCATTCAAGAAATCTCCAATTTTTAGTCGTTGTTTCGGGTTGTTGCTTTCGAACTCTACTGCTTCTTGTTCCGTGATATACATCTTGTACTCAAAATTTCCGTTATCTACAATTCCACCATGGACTCCTTATTCTCTTTTTGGTTATATACTTAGTTTCCTTTCTATGATCGCGAGTTCTAACGTTGGTGGTCTGACATATCTTATCTCCATCTATATTCTCACATGACGAATTCGACTGACCGTTGTTTCTTTCCATACTTAGCTAATTTTATGGCCGCGGTTGTCGGGTTGGCAGTTTTGAACTCTTTTGCTTCTTTTTCTGTCTTGTTCTGTGATGTACATATTGCACTCAAAACTTCTGTCATCTACAATTCCACCGCAGACTCCTCAAACTCACAAGCTTTACTCTACAACGGTTTACAAATGTTTCAAAGTATCTGTCACTACCTTCCATCCCCACTAACTTCTTGTCCTTCCTAATATACATTGGTTATGCTCTTACTAGTGACAACTGCACACACTGGTATGAAACAATTGGCATCCAACCCTCCGTAATATACAAATTGACTATCGGGTTCTGACATCGTCCCCTCTTTCGTGTTACAGATTATGCATTCAAATGCTCTGAGCGATACAATTTGACCGTCGGGGCCTCACATCTTCTAGGGAGACCTTGTCAACCTATTTTGGATCCTTGTGTTGACAACTTCACAAAATCTCCAATTATTAGTCATTTTTTTGGGTTGGCGCATTCGAACTCAGCTGCTTATTGTTCTGTGATATACATCTTGCACTTAAAATTTCTGTGATTTACAATTCCACCGCAGACTCCTTAGTCCTTTTCCCTTTTCTTCTTCCCATGTATTATCTCTTTGTGGTTATATACTTAGTCACCTTTCTATGATCATGGGTTGCAATGTTGGCAGGCTGACATATCTTCATCTCCATCTATATCGTCACATGACGAATCCGACTGACTGATGTTTCTTTCCATACTTAGCTAATTTTATGGCCACAATTGTTGGGTTGGCGCTTTCGAACTCTGATGCTTCTTGTTCCATGATATACATCGTGCACTCAAAATTTTCGTGATCTACAATTCCACCACCGACTCCTCGAACTCACAAGATTCACTCTACCACGGCTCACAAATGTTTCAAAGTATCTGTCGCTACCTTCCATCCCCACTAACTTCCTGACCTTCTTGATATACATTAGTTATTCTCTTGCTAGTGATTTACAAATTTCCCTCTGGAGTGTCCTATCATACCCTCTTAGGTGTTACGTGTATTGCACTCAAAAAGTTATGACACATACAATTTGACCCTCGCGCCCTCACCTCCAACCGTTGTACCTTGTAACCCTATTTTGAAGCTGATTTTTCCCGTCCTCGCAACCTTCGTACTTCTTTCTTAGTATGAAATTAGAAACCTTTCATGCTAACGTTTGACCATGCAGGAGCCATCAACATTATCATTAATGAGTGAAACGCTCAAGGAGATATCCCATTATTACACATTAAACCAAGATCTGCGGAGAGTTATATTGTCATTTCCGATTGTTCATCTCAAACACACGTCGTCACATTGGCTTGTTCAAGATATATACAATGCTTAATCGCTCATTGTCGTATTCTCCGTGTTCTCATTTCTATGTATTCAATTACTAGTGTTTAATGTTAACAACGCATCATGCAACAGCAGTCGAAATTGTCATTAATGAACGAAAGTCTCGAGGAGATCTCCCATTCACATGCATTGGACCAAGATTTGTGTAGTGTTATATTATCCCTTCCAACTTTTCATTTCATTCATCGTTTGGAGAAAACAAACATTCTTGTAGACTTATGGCAGTAGGTCGACAACAGTTTTGTGGAGATACAGTAAATATCTTCGGACATCAGGACCAGAACTTCTAGTGGTCCCGGGCATAATTTTACTATTCATCTCATTCCACCCAGAACAAAGTTATTTGGACCTCTGAAATCGCTCATGCAGGCTACGTCCCTGAGGTTTTTGACTATAAGGAGGTGGTCTCTTGGTGGGCCGAAAAATATATTCCAATCCAAAGAATTATTCCATTGCATGACCATTCTCCTGTTTCTTTGTCACCTCAGGTCTTCCACAAGATGTTGAAATTGTCGGAGCCAGCATTGACCTTCAGAGGACAAGACTGCAAGCAGTTCCTAGAAAAACATGATAACGGGTTGGGCATCTTAGCTGAGTTCCTCGAAGACCCGACGTTAGTTCCTGAATATATCACAAATTTGCAGGTAAGTTCCTCTAGAAATCCATTCCAGGAAATTGCTTGGTTGTTTACAGGAATAATGGGACAAGCATCCACGACAAGAATTTCACATATAATTATTTATATTTTGTACTTCACAGTCAAGGAACAATTCATTTTCGATTGGGGGAAGCTAATTTCCATTGAGATATGTTCCCATTTGTCACGATTCAAAGAATCGAATAAATTTTATATGTCATCCTACTTGATTTTCGCAATAATGCATTGTTGTCCGTTTCCAAAACTTTCTCTTTCCAAGCGAATAAATTATGGATTCGACCCAGTAACATTATGGTACCAGGCCCTATGGAGGCACAAGGCCTTCCATTGTTTTTATGAAATTTTTAATGGCTTTGTCTCATTGTTAGGGAAGGATGCTCCGCGGATGTTTGGCCAGGCAACCAAGCTTTTGAACAGGAAGGGCACACTTGAACAAAAGGAAAATCACAATGTACTAATGGTCTTTGGTTCTAAGGAAAATCCTGCTTTCCTTCCATGCCACATAATGGAAAAGATGTTTGTTGCAGAAATAGCAAGGCAATACAACCACTGGTTGCATTTTTTCCATGACAAGAAAAAAAAAATATTTCATTCCTCTTCCTTGGAAAGTCGGGGACCTTGTGTGCAGAAATGTCAACAAGATTGATGAATTTGTCAGCCATTTCAAGAAATTGAACCTAAAGTATGTTGAAAGGATAAAAGGGTTCGACCCTAATGGGATTTTTCGAGAACCTTTACTGGCAGTTGGATTTAGCAGCTCTTTTATCCATAGACACCTAACCGAGGACAAGGACAGTGATGACAACGATCCTTCTTCTGGCAATTTTGACGCGGAGATATTGGAAAGAACAATTGAATTGTACAGACAACAGGGAAAAGTATCCAATGAGAAGAGTGCATAGTCCCCCACCATCACTCCCAAGAGCACGACATCATGGAGCATCGCTTCAACGACCCACCCTAGTAAGAAAGCAACCCATAAATCTTCGAACAGAGGAGGAGATAAGAACCCTCATATAAAAATTGATAGCTCTCACAAAATGCCACTGACCAAGAAAAGAAAAAACAATGCAGTCCAAGCAGACGAACCCGAAATTGAAAGTGAACAGGTGCAACTTGAAATTGAAACTGAGCACATGCACAAAACTAGGTCGTCCGCAATGGAAATAGCTGAGACCGACATTTTTGACAAAGATGAATCCTTTGTATTCTAGAGCCCTATTTTTGATAGCCAATCTAAAAATATGGTCATTGAAAAGAGAGATGTAACAAATAGGAAAGGAAAATCTCACACAGAGATTAACTTTAGGAAAATGCGGTCGTCCCAAATCTCCCTATTTCACCACATAACCGGTGATGCTCTTCATGATTCCATTGGAAGAATTGAAGCGGAAAATGCCACACTGAAAGACTGCCTCAAGGAATTTGAAGAGGCTTTCATTGCCACCCCAGAATTTTCCAGTCCTTTAGCAAAAAACATGCCTGCTACCATTGCAGCTAAGATGAAAGTATCACCTACCCTCCTTGCATGCTCTAGATCCCTTGTAGAGAATAACATCAAGAAAAGTATGCAGCTAGTTACCAAGGCCTAGGAAACATTACAAAATATAGTTTCCTTCTGAAAGAGAGAAAATTATTTGCTTGAACATTTGGAGGCGAATTTAAAAAATGATCAACATTTTTGTGATCAGGTGCTGACCCCTTTTGCCAACCATGTTGTCAACACCTCAGAACTAAAAAGAAGACAAGAGAATATCCCCTCCCCAAAGTGGACCAAAAAAATAAATGCATGTTGGCAAAAGAAAGTTAAGAACCTGCAACTCATTGTCGAATCATGTAAACAAGCCATATCAAAAAAGGAAGAATTATTCACAAGCTTGATCTAAATAGACTTAGCCGAAAGTACCAATGAGGTTCAAAACCCAAACTTAATTCTCAAATCCTTGTCAATGACCAAAGAAGCCTTCCATGAACAACTTGATATTTTAAAGGGGTTGTCTTTCAAAAAGTTATAGGGCATAGTTGAACATCATGTAGATGAGCTCAAGCGCTAGGTATTGAACTATTCGGCACACAATGAAGAAATTGAACAAAGTCTGCATAGTACTTCAATGGATCTAAGGAAATTAGAAAACAATCTTTACGACATAGAAATCCGGGATGAAATCAACATGGCCCCCATGAGAAGCTACATTGAAGAATGGTTCCAACATAGAATGGACAACCTCATCCAGGAAGGGCAACAACCGGTTGACACGATTCCACTGACCATCGACAACAACAACAAAAATGCATCGGCTTCATAGTAAGTCTATATTGTCATATTTTTTTCTTTATCAATCCAGTTTAAGCCTATACTGTCATCTTATTTTCTTTATCAATCCAGTTATTACCTCTTTAAATAGAAAATTGTAACCAAACACTCATAAATTCCAATTTCTTCTTTTCAGGTCTTCCTCTCTACCGTCGCACACTTCTTCTTTCGACATTCCTAATTCTTGTACTTATTTATTTTTATGGTCCACGAGAGCCCCAATCCCAGTCTATATGACAAACACATTTAAATTTCCAGAAATATGTAACAAACATTATTATTTTTTGATAAATTTCAAAGAAAACTGATTCGGGAATGCCTTTGTTGCAAGACGTTTTTACTATTCTATTGTATGCTTTTTGTTTCAAAGAAAACTAATTCAGGAATGCTAGATTTTTTGTGTCCTGTTGTATGCTAAAAAAAAATTCTCAAAGAAAAATAATTCGAGAATGCCTTTGTTGCATGATGTTCTTTCTATTCTATTGCATGCTACATTGTCGGTATTAGACATTATTATTTTTTGATAAATTTCAAAAAAACTAATTCGGGAATACTAAATTTTGCATGGCTACCACTTGTACTTCACCTTGCTTTCCACATGTCTATACTCGGTCGCATTTATTCCCATTCCAACCTAGCAGAGACTACACTGCCATGCAACACTTGTTTTCATAAATTTCCCCTCTCTCAACACTATATATATATATATATATATATATATATATATATATATATATAGAGAGAGAGAGAGAGAGAGAGAGAGAGAGAGAGAGAGAGAGAGAGAGAGAGAGAACGTCCTATAGTGCACACACCCATAATTAGAGTCGTAATTTATATGTATATGTATGTGCCAATAGCAAGCGAAAAGGTCGATCCACTTATTTTCAAGCTTCTCAATTATTATAAATAACCAATATTTATGCATATTCTTTAAATTAGATAATTATTTAAAGGACTTTCTTTAAACATAATTATTTAAAGGGTCCTTTTTATGTTAGGTAGGGAGGCATACTCCAATGCATGTTTATGAAGCTATTCTTTGCATAAGATAACTATTTAAAGGGATTTTATTTTAAGATAATTATTTAAAGGGATTTTGTTTCTTTGTTAGGTAGGGAGGCACATTTCAATTCATGTTTATGAAGTTATGCAAAGAATATATATATAACATTTTCACACTTTTTTTTATTTTTGTTTTTTCATTTATTTTTTTCAAAACTTTTTTAATTTTTTCTAATTTTTTAATTGAAATTTGTCTTTATCAATTTTTCATTTATTGTTTTTGGAACATTTTCATTTCTACTATTTTTCATGATCTATAATATTAAATATTGGTGAAATATCCATGTCATTAAGTAAATCCAACTTATGTACATTATCATAAATCTTTCTAACGATTTTGTAATATTTCAATTTGTTATAAGTTTTCCTACAAAATCATTCTTCCTTAACTATTATTTAGTCTCCATTTGCAAATGTCTATCTTTGTATGATATGTCTTCTCTTTGTTCTTTTCATTACTCTACTACAATTGTTTTCTTACCCATTCATATATATTTCTCATATGTTTTGAAAATATCTCTACATATGTACTTATCATTGCTTTGCCATTGAAAAACTCATCAAATTTGTCATTCCCTTTGGTGATAATCCATACACAATTTGAAAATGTGTCTTCTTTATATATCTATTGACTGGATTTTTATATGCAAATTTAACCTATGCCGAGATCATATCCCATCGTCTTGATTATCTCCTACCAAACACTTTAGCAAAATACTAAAATCTTTGTTCACAATATTTATTTGTCCACATGTCTGAGGGTGATATGTGTTAGGATGTTTAGACGCTTAGGATTTAGTTCAGATCAACTTGGTCTAAAGTGTGTTTCTTAATGTGTTTCTTTAGTATGCATTAGTAGTTATGTAATATGATGGTCACGATATGTCCTAGACATAGAGTGATCCAAAGACTCAGATTCTCCTTGCTCTTAATGGCTACATTGATCAGTGGCTTAACACTTGATCGGTCCATGATCTCTATTTAAAGAGAAAGGAGGGTCATTTTCTAATGATTGACGTGAGAAACTCTCTTGTAAAATATTTTTCTTTTGCATTAATAAATTGCCTCAAGTGGCCACATTGGCCAGGGTCATGGATGTTTCCCCACATAGAATTTTTACCATGTAAAAGCATCGGTGTGTTGATATTTGTTCTGGTTGTATGAGTGGTTACTAAAAGTGTTCGTCCTTTGTTGGAATACTCTGACACATGTGTGTTGAACAATATGAAGAATTTAACCGCAACCTAGATGCCCACTTCTTCCACAAGTTTTTCCACAAATGTCCTGGGAATCTAGTATCCCTATATGGAGTGATACTCTTGGGTAGCTTATGCAACTGAACTATCCCTTCAAAGAATAAAACAACAACATATGTAGTATTAATTGTCCTTTTACATGCAATAAAATGTGACATTTTTAAAAATATATCCATAAATACCATGATTGAATCATTACCTCATTGATTCTTTGGTAATCCCAAAACAAAATCCATGCTTAAATCCTCCCCAGGATTCTCTAGTATAGGTAATGGTGTATACAAACTTATATTTTGGATCATTTTTAAAAGTTGACATATTCTATAACCTTCAACCAACCTTCTCACATCTCTATTAATACTTGGCAAAAGTATATTTCTTCAACCAAATATCTAGTCTTATTATTGTTGAAATGACCACTCAAACCTCCATTATGTAATTCTCTGATGAAATGATCTCTCTCATGGAGCCTCTTGGTATTCATAACTAATGATTCTTGGATTAAAAAATCCAATATGGAGTCTTTCCCACACTCCATGGTTCTTTATAAGATTTCTAAATCTATGCAAAATCTGCATCATCCTCATATACATTCTTCATATTATCTAGACCCACAACCTCAACATCCATTGTAACGCTCTTCTATTTAATGCATCAACAAATTGGTTAGACTTCCATGATATATGATTCAAAACAAATAAGTAATGTTGCATGAATTCCACCCATTTTACAATGTATCCAATTCAACTTACCTTGACTATTAATATACTGAAGTGTTTGGTGATCAATATACACACACACTCTTTAGGTAATAGATAGTGTCTCCACTTCTTTAGTGCTTGAATTATAGATAGATTTGTTTTATCCTAAACGTATCATTTTCTTTTGGTTTCATTTAATTTCTCACTAAATAAAGAAACATGATTACCTTCTTGAATCAATATTGCTCCAATTGTTGATCCACTTGCATCACAATCCACCTGGAAAACTTTGTTGAAGTTTGGTAAGGATAATATTGGTTTCTCAATACCATTATTCTTCAAGATCTAAAAATCATTTTCTACTATCGTTGTCCACTAAAAGCTTCCATTCTTCATGCACTTAGTGAATGATGCACATATACCACTGAAATATTGAATAAACTTCCTAATCCATTGAAACTTCTAGCATCAAAAGTGCTTTCAGCAACATTCCATTCAAATACAATCCTTACCTTTCTGGGGTCCATTTTCAAACCTTCTTCAAAAACAAATAAAAAACAAGTATACCAACACTTCTTTCATAAAGGTACATTTCTTCAAATTAACTAGTAGATTATCTTCTTTCAACCACTCCAATACTTGTTGCAAATGCCTAGAATGATCTTATTTTGTCCTACCAAACGTAAAAATATCATCAAGGTATACAACCAGACATTTAATTAAAAATGGTTTTAGCACCTCCAATTATCCATGCATTCATTCCTTTTTCTTGAATGTTGACTTTCATTCATCTCCTCTGGGTTTGATCTAGTGATACCCACTCTTCAAGTCAATCTTTGAAATGTATCTTGCTCCACTTCTCAAATAGTCCATATGATCATTCATTCTTGGCAATGGAAATATACACTTGATACTTATATTATTTATAGCTCTAGAGTCCATACACATTCTCCATTCTCCACCTTTATTCGATGCGAGTACTGTAGGAACAACACTTTCTCGTGTAGGCCTTTGTCTAGTAGCTCTTGAACCTGTCTATTAAACTCTTCACTTTCTACTTAGGTAATCCTAGATAGATCTTTGTTAGGCAAGATTGATTTATGTATCAAGTCAATCTTATATGAAATGTCTCTAATTGGAGGTACTCCCATTGGCATACCATCTACTATGATCTCCTTGTATTTATTCAATAATTATTCAACTTCTATTGTTACTGTATTCTCTTCTTCTTCCCAAGCCATCTTTGGAAACATTTCAAGGAAACACTTTGAACTATTAATTCCTTCCAAAATTTATTTGATTGAACAAATAATGACCTTGTTGGTATTTCTATCTCCAACACTCGCTTGGAGTCAAAGTTTGTTCATTCCTTAGCTTAGATTTCACTCTCTACTCTAGCTTACTCTACTTTACTTTCTGCATCTTGCATTTTATAGGAGACCTTTTAGTACACCTTCTTTGTAATGAAATCATTGCACTCAACAATCCCTTTGACATAGGTTTGTGGTCATTAGTCAAACATTAATAAAATTATATATCTTCTATCATCGGAAGTAATCCAAAATTTCTTCCCTCTTTCTCAAACTAGTAGATATTTTTCACCCCATCATGAAAATATCTCCTATCATACAACCAAGGTCTACCAAGCAATACATAACAAACATCCATGGAAACAACATCACACAACACTTGATCTCCATACTTTCCTATTTTAAAATTTAGCAAGCACTATTGAGAAATACTAACTTGATGTCCTTGTTGCAACCATGAAACTATATATGTACTAGGATAGGGTGTAGATTTCAACTTTAACTTCTCTATCACTTTTATAGATACGTGGTGTTCATTTCTTCCTCCATCAATAATCAGATTACAACATTTACCTTGTATTTTAAATTTTGTCTTGAAGATGTTCTTTCTCAAATCTGGTTCTTCAAAAAAATTCTTCTCTGGCTTGAGCAACACCCTTTTAAACATGATATTATCTCATTCTTATGGTGAATCTCTAAAATATTCTCCCCAACAATACAAGACTTATTTACCTGAGCTACATGTGCCCTTCCTTTATTTTGATTCTCAAGACATTCTACCATCTTGTGTCCTTGTTTACCACACTTGTAACATCTAGGAACATACATGCCTCCTCTACATGTGCCAAAACCTCTGCCTCTGCCAACATTGTTACTTATTCTGTAGTGTTGATCGCTACAACTTGCTTCATGTTCATTTATTGCATTTGTTTGACTTCTTTGAAATACTTCTCTACCTCAACCTCAACCTCCTATTCCTCTAGCATTTGTTTTCTTCTAATAAAATGTTCTTCAATTTTAAGAGAAATTTAGTGTGGTTCATCTACAATATGAAAATAATGAGTGCTTATTTCATCTTGAATCTCTAAAATCTTAGGTCAATGACATACCTTGCAACCTTCTAGAATTATGGTTCCTTAGTGCCTAATTTGATTAACAATATGAAGAACTATTTTGTGTACTCTGAAGTCTATGTCTCCCTTTTCCTCAAATTTTGGACATGTTTTCATAGAACTTCTTGATAATCTACCGCTAAGAATTTATCTTTCATTTTATTTACCATTTTCTTCTAGGTATTAATTTTCTTATTATATTTTTTAGCCTCATAATTGTCTCTCAAAACTATCTTGGATCTCTATTGAATGGTGTAGGTAGTAATTTATAGGTCTTGATGTTAGATAATAATGTTCTAATATTAATGTAATAAACTACCATTTAGGGGATCAGAGACCACTTTGCTAGGGTTTGATGGTAGCGATGCACTAGGGTTTCTAAATAACTCGGCTCACACGATTTTCAGAACGGACTTCTATTCTAAGAGGTTGGATTGATACAACAGTGATTGATGAAGGCGAGGGGGCGTGAGCCCCCTCATTGATCCGGATTTTATGAGCAGAAAGAAATGAATACAAATTATTAATAGGTGCTTAACACAAAATAACAGAGGTACTGTAAAACTGGTTTTCTATTCAATAAGGAAATAAGCTAGAACTGTAAAATGCAGTGGAAACAAGCTTGTTGGAATGGTGGCGGCTTATCTTTGAGAAGAGATGTGACGGTTGTGCTCATTCGCAAGAAGATGACTACAATGAGGCTCTGAAGGCATTTTTACAATAAACAAGAATTCAAAAAACCCTAGACATCCAAAAACCTAACCCTAGGAGATGAAGCGCCAAAAGTCATGTGGGCCCCATTTAGGTAAGTTAGTACATCAATTTCCTGGGGTCATAACTTTTGCATACGATCTCTGTTTTAGGCGTATGATAGCCCATTGGAAAGGTATCGTGAAGGAGATTCATTTTGGGGGAAATATCAAAAGAACTTCCATATTTCTCCCCTTTTTCCCAAAAAACATCGTTTAGGGCCTCAAAACGGCTCCGGAAGTGAAAAACTGCTAAAAATAGTAAATTACCATAATTGCTCGAAAACTGTTTTGAGCCAGTTGGAAAAGGTGGATGCCCATTGATATCCACCTGGATCAATCCTCCCTCTTTAGGAATCAATGGTATCCATTGCATTGAATTCCCCCATCAGATGAAGAAATTTCTGCTGAATTTGGCCCTGGGTGAGCCATTTGCCTTGGTGCATGAGTTGCCCTGCTTTGACGACTCGATAAAGTTGGATCCTTTGCTATTGAGTGCCCTTGATATGTGTGTCCACAATATGATGATTGGATGCTTGTTGTATGCAGTTAGGGTTGATCTCTGTTGGTGTCAGTTGTTCTTCTACTTCTGAGGTGTCCAATAATGGTGGGAAATAAGGGCAAAGGATATCCACGTTGAACACTAGGTGCAGGCCAAGGAAAGGAGGAATGTTGAGCTCAAAATCATTATCCCACATGGCCTTGGTGATGGTGTATGACCCATAACGGAGTGGGCGAAGCTTCCGATGGGGTCCTGTAAGGTGTTCTTTCTGCAAGGCAACCAAACTTTGTCACCCACCTGAAACTTATGTGGCACCTGATGTTGATCATGGTGTTGCTTGTACTTGTCATTGGAATTTTGTAGGATATCCTGAACCTATTGGCGGATGTGTTGGATCCACTCAATGAACTGGGTGGATTTTTCATCTTCAGTTGGAGCAGGAGATGAGTCTATCGAGGTGACCGCAAGGGGAAGTGCAACATCTATGGGACCCAATGGTTGGAATCCCAACCCCACTTGAAAGGGGTTGTGGTCGGTTGAGCTATGCATGGATCGGTTGTAGCTATGTTGGACATAGGGAAGGCTCTCATCCCATGTGTGAGGTTTCTTTGAATTATACATGTGAAGGATATGCACAATCATTCGATTTACGACCTCGGTTTGGCCATCTGTCTGGGGGTGGAAGGCCGTGGATTTGGTGAGCTTGGTGTCCAGCAGTGACCAGAGGCTCGACCAGAATGTGTTGATAAATAAACTATCTCGATCTGAGACAATGGTTTGTGGTATTCTAAAATGTACCCAGACTCGTTCAAAGAAGAGCTTGGCGGTGGCCTCTGCTGTGATGTTCTTCTTGCAGGCAACCAGAATCGTCATCTTAGAAAAGTGATCAACAACCATTAAAACAAAGTCATTTCCCCACTTGGTGGAAGGGAGGCCCGACATGTAGTCCTTTGAGATGGATTCCCATGGCCTGTCAGGAGTAGGAAGAGGGTTGTACACGCCCTTTTTCTTAGTGGTTGGTTTGGCAATAGCACAGGCAGCGCAAGACCTGATATACTTGCTGACCTCCTGTCGAAGTTTCAGCCTATAATTTTTTTTTTGTAGCATCGCCACTATCTTTTCAATGTCGAAGTGTCCTACCACCCGACTGTAGTGGGATTCCCAGATCAACTTCACTCGCTCACTTAATGGAACATAGATATGGCCCAGACGACACAACAACCCATCCTGAAGATGGAAATTATCGACAACTGCATTTTCACCCAACATTTGGTAGGTGGTGGTGAAGTCTGGGTCTATCTCATAGAGTTGGGGCCATCCAGAGGTCTCATAGCCGCAAGAGTATAGCATCGTGGTGAGTGTCACGACTAGAGGTCTGATGAGGCAATCAACGACGCCATTGGTGCTTCCTTTTTTATACTTGATGTTGAGGTGGAATTGCTGCAAGTATGTGGACCACTTTTTATGGCGGTCATTCTGCAATTTTTCTTGTGTTTGCATGAACTGTAGTGGCTTATGATCAGTGTGGATGACTCTCCTTCCCAATAATGTAATGTCTCCACTGACGACAGGCTTGCAGAATGGAGTACATTTCTTTGTCGTAAGTAGGGTACTTACGGATAACATATGATAGTGTCTCACTATGATAGGCCATGGGGTGGCCATGCTAAGTGAGAACGGTGCCCACAACATAGTCTAAATCATTTGTCTCGATCTCAAAGGGTTGTTACAGGTCTGGTAGTGAAAGTAATGGGGTTGAGCACAAGCGTTGCTTAAAATCATCGAACGCTTTTGGTTGGGACCGACCCCACGCAAATTTCGCCTTACCACCACCCTTGGTTATTTGGTTGAGGGCCCATGCAATATGGGAGAATCCCAACACGAACCTGCGGTAGAAATTGGCAAGGCCCAAGAAGATCTGAAGATCAGTGAGTTTGGTTGGGGCTGGGCAGTCATGAATGACTTGGATCTTGGTTGGATCCACATGTACGTCATGCAGATCAATGATGTAGCCCAGGTAATGGACCTTGTCCATGCCGAAGGAGAATTTTTCCAAGTTGGTGTATAGCTTGTGTTGCCGCAGGGTATGTAGAACCTGTTGAATATGTTGCAAGTGATTGGCCCAAGTCTTGTTGTAAACGAGAATGTCATCCAGATACACTACTACAAAAGTATCGGTGAATGGTCACAGGATATCATCCATCATCCTCATGAAAGTGGTTGGAGAATTTGTCAAACCAAAGGGCATGACCAACCATTCAAAAAGGCCTTCCTTTGACTTGAAGGTGATCTTTCATACATCTGTCTGTTCTATCGGGACCTGGTGGTAGCCAGACTTCAGATCAATCTTACTAAATTATTTGTCCCCCATGAGTTGATCAAGGAGGTTGTCGATTCGGGGAATCAGGTATCGATTTCTGACTGTGATTTTATTCAGAGCCCCGTAATAAATGCAGAGTCGTCAGGTTCCATATTTCTTCTTTACCAGCATGACTGGGCTCCCATAAGGTGATGAGCTGGGACAGTTGTGCCCCTTGTGGAGCAGTTCTTGGATTTGTCGCTTGATCTCCTCATTCTCTAACAGAGAGCGATGATAGACTGACCCATTGGGTAGCAGTGCGTCGGGGGTCATATCAATGGGGTGCTTGACCTGGCAGTGCAGAGGTACCCCAGTAGGTGAGGAGAAGATATCCGAGTATTCTTACATGACCTTATCTACTTGCTTCTGCTGTGTGGAGAGGTCAAACGCAGAGACTCTAGATGTGGTTGTGATGTTTCACTTATTTTGAGAGTGTTGAATCACGAAGAAGACAAACTTCCCTGTCTGAGAGATGACCTTCTTGCATTGCTTAGCAGAGATCAAGGAAATAACACTAGGTGGGACTACCTTAGGTATCCTGCACAATTTCTTATTCAAAGTAATAATAACACTATGAGGCCTAGACTCATGCACAACATGGAATTTCCATAAATAAGGTTGGCCCAAATTAACATCACAAACTTAGAGAGGAGCAACATCAAACAATACCTCGTCTTTGAAGGGCTTGATGTTGTACGATAGTCGACACTGTTGGATGACACAGAGATCGCTTCCTAGGGGAAGCCATCCAATCGTGTAGGGTTGTGGGTGCGACATTGTCAGCAGGGCCCGCCACTTGATGACCTCTTCTGAGATGAGGTTCTTCTAGCTACTGCTATCAACGATGAAGTGCAGCAGGGTGCCTTTTACCCACATCTGTGAATGGAAGAGGCTTTCTCCTTCTTCTGGCTCATCTGGTTCACCACGCTAGAGCTTGGTGGTAGCAATGGTGGCACTGGGTTCCGTGTCAATGATCTGTCTTCCCCTTTCTGGTTCTGGCTCAGAGTCATAACCCACATCTGATTCAGTGGCTTTCACTTCAGCCACTAGCAAATGCTTTCAGCAGTAATCAACAACTTTATGCCAAGGGCTCTTATGGAAGTCGCACCACTTCCAGGTATCTTTATTTGTATTTATGATGTCCTTCTTTTCTTGCGGCTTGGACTGGTTGTCCTGATACTGTCCATCTTTTCTCTATCCTTTTTTCTATGGGTTGGGGCTGCCCTTTCCTGGCTTTTGTTGTGAGGGGTTCCTAGGCCCAAATTGTCGCATCTTTTGTTTGAGCTTCTGCTCGATTTTAATGTCATATTGGTGGGCCGCGCCCAAGGATGAGATGTCCAAAAATTCCATTTTGGTTTGGATGTAACTATGCAGAGCACCGTGATACTTGAGCACCAGATGTCGCTTTGAATCTTTGATACCCATCTTGGTGCGCAAGGTATGGAAGATATTTGTGAAATTTGGCACAGCTTGGTCTCTTTCTTGCCGTAGTGTCGTCCATTTGGTATACAAGTCGTCATAACTTATGACAGGGTAGTGTTGTTCCTTAATATCATCCCTGGAGGATTCCCAGGTGGTCATGATTATAAATAATGAGGGTTCCTCTGTTTCCTTTTTCTCACAGAAATTTTCCCACCAATCTTTGACATGGGGAACGACTTTGAGGAGCGCAAAAGTAATCTTTTCTCTATTAAAAAATTTATGGACAGAAAAATACCCTTCTAGTAGATTCAACCACTTGTCTACAATGTTTGTGTCTATCTGACCTTCAAATATAGGAATATCGAAGTTTATTTGTACCTTGAAGGGGGCGGCGCCTCCACTCGAAGAAGATCTGTCCCTTGTTGGTAGTCGCTGAACGATTTGTGCAAAACTATCCATCATCTCATTCCTTTGTTGCGTGAGGGCTTCCTCAAACAACAGTTTGAAAGGATCTCCTGTCCCGTCATATATATTTTCTCTTTCCATGAGAGGATACTTAGGCGTGCGATAGCTTCTGTCCTCAAGAGAAACAAGCTCGAGACCCAACTCTTTGTACTCCGACCTCGTTGGGGACATGCATTAAGACAACAAGGAGTAATCCAGATTTTATGAGTAGAAAAAAATGACTACAGATTATTAACAAGTTCTTAAAACAAAATAACAGAGATACAGTAAAATTGGTTTTCTATTCAATAAGGAAATAAGTTGAAACTGTAAAATGTAACATAAACAATCTTGCTGGAATGGTGGTGGCTTATCTCTGAGAAGAGATGTGACGGCTGCGCTCATTCGCAAGAAGATTATTACAATGAGGATCTGAAGGCATTTTTAAAATAAAAAGGAATGCCAAAATCCCTAGACATCCAAAAACCTAACCATAGGAGATGAAGCACCAAAAGTCATGTGGGCCCCGTTTGGGTAAGTTAGTACATCAACTTCCTGGGGTCGTAACTTTTGCATATGATCTCCATTTTAGGCGTATGATAGCCCGCTGGAAAGGTATTGTCGAGGAGATTCATTTTGGGGGAAATATCAAAGGAAATTCCATATCTATCCTCATTTTACCCTAAAAACATCGTTTAGGGCCTTAAAATGACCCCGAAAGTGAAAAACTGCTGAAAATAGTAAATTACCAAAATTGTCAAAAAACTATTTTGAGCCAGTTGGAAAAGGTGGGTGGCCACCGATATCCACCTAGATCACTCATACTGAAACGTGGTTTCCAGTGAATCAGTAGGAGAAAATTTCACGAGGTTTCCCTTCGAACCGTCACCTCAACAAAGGAATCAGGCATATCACGAGGAATCAAACAAGGGAAAGGTAATGGAGGTTGAAGTTGGAACTTCTCATCCAAAGGTGGCTTGAGCATGGGAACCGGAAAAATGCATTCCTCAAGCTTATGAAACACCCATGTATGTAGTGAGCTTTTTTAGAATAGTGAAACAAATTCAATGTATGAGGGGTCACACCCTTATTGGAAAAATTTTGGGGCTATGGCTGTCTGAAAGAGATCTAATCAAATGGATTAATACTTGGTGGAAAACCAAATATCATTTTGACCTTTAGCTGAGATCTAAGGGTTTCTTTACAACAATTTTCCACAATCTGGAGGATAAGGACAAAATCTTCGAGAATGGACCATATTTTTTCAACTCGATAGGTCTCTATTTAAGATATTGGATAGAGCATTTTAGCCCAGAAAAAGAAGATTTCACTTATGCTCTTGTGTGGATCAGGCTCTATTCTCTTCCACGAGAATTTTGACTTGGAGAAATCCTGGTTGGGATAGGAAATACTCTGGGAAATTATGTCAAGACAGTTAAAACAACCCACCAACATCGATATAACTCTTATGCTTGAATATGTGTCTACATGAACATCTCCAAACCCCTTCCAGAATCGATTTTCTTTGAATACCAAGATGAGGAATGGATCCAAACCATCGACTATGAGCAAATTCTTTGTAGGTGCAGAAAATTCCATGAGTGTGGCCATTTATTCATAGAATGCCCTCTCATTTTCCCTCCTATTTTTGTGGCTACAACCCTTGAAAAATCCAAAGATGGTTTCACCCAAGTCCAAGGGAAATGACAACCAAACCATAAAAAGAGCACCCCTCCGCCATCCAAGGCATTGTCGACTAGTAACTATTTTTAGATTCTAAACCAGATCCCTGATTCTCATGACCTGGAT